>VZUI01060115.1:0-26587 GCA_013401135.1 Cettia cetti | reverse complement strand
TCATATCATATCATATCATATCATATCATATCATATCATATCATATCATATCATATCATATCATATCATATCATAATCATATCATCATATCATCTCAATCATATCATATCATCATATCATATCATGATGAAGAGCATATGGATTTCTGTTGTCAAGAATGGGTGATGCCCAGAGAAAATAAATGCTTTGCACCAAGTGCATGCTCTTCAGGGTTTTTTAAAGCCAATCAGAAGATAGAAAAAAGGTGCAAAATAAAAAGTTTATAATCTGCTTTCTACTCTAACCTTATTGATGGTACAAGGATAAAGCAGAAATTTTTATGTGGTGGCTTGACAAACAATTAGTGACTTACCACAGTCCAAAATCAATAACATTTTATTTTAATGTAATTACTGAACAAGCTCAACATTTTTAAGAATAATGCCAATGACTGCTCATTTTTAACATCACTGTACCTGGACAAGATCTTTCCCTCAACTTTCAGAAATTTTAATGAAAAATCTTACTAGCTGTTCTTGCTGGGATTAACCATGTAAGTATCAAATGGGCATTTTTTTCACCTTTCCAGTTTAAGTAAAATACTGATTGAATTCACCATTATGTAACTGGGGAGACATAGCAGGCAAACTCTTGCAACTCGCTCATTTTCCACCATGCAGCCATACCCTTCCTGAGTTCACTGACTTGGGTGTAAAAGAAAAGGCCATTTATCCCCAATATTACATCACCAAACCAGAGCAACTTCATAGCTCCCAGTCCTTTTCTCACGGCCTATTTCTAACCACCAGCTGAATCCATGCAAACAGTGCACGTGAAGCCCACACCCAGCAGATATTTAAATCACCCAACAGCCTCAAAGAGCACTCCTGCAATTATTGCCTTTGCTTTTTTTATCTCCCCTGTGCTATGCTGACCAACAGGATCTGAACAAAGCTGTGCTTCAAACTCCACACAGGCAATGTTGCTTAGGCTGTTAAAACTGTGAGCTGATACAGACCATATTTGAGTTATATGAGGATATTCTGACACTGTGACAAAGTTTTTTTTCTAATCAATATAAAGGCCTCTATAGTAAAAATCAGCCACAAAAAAACATAACAAGGTTTAAAGACCTGTAAATGTGACTCATATTCTTAAATACTCTCCTGGCCTTTTTTTCCCCCCCAGACTGTGGAATCAGTACTGAAAAACCAAATGCATAATAAACAATTTTGTAACTCCAGCTTTTTACAGATACTTGGGTAACTGCAGAAAGCAAACTTGCAACAAAAATACTGACTCTGTAGTTCAGGCACTTGAAAACCCAGACAAGCCAAGTTCAGAGGGTGTTTTTTTCCCTGGGTATTCAACCAACAAAGACAAGACAGAGTATCCTTATATCTATATATACAATTAATATCCCTGGGCAGGAAGATTCAAAAGTCTCCAGATTTAACTGAAATAATTCAAAATACTTAGAAGTTAGGTAGATTGGCATGGCTGAAAAATCAAAATATTAGCGTGTTGCCTGTCCTTTGTGTCCTTTTTCTTAAAATCTCATTTCCTACCTCTACATTCTCAGCCATTCTAAGCTTTCAATCAGAAAAAAAAGAAAGGAACCTTTCTCTCCCCACAAAGATATCTTGCAAATACAATCCCAAACACACCCTAGCTCAAAATGTCAAAAGGCAAATCAATAGGATGTACTGGTAATGTACAGTGCACTGAGATCCACTGATTTTCAATGCTGAGTGTCAGCAGGACTCCACACATGTCATAATTTACACTGCTGAGCTGTAAATAAGTGATGCTGTGCCACACAACCAGCTCCAGCCCTCCTCGGGGCCCCTGTGAGGTACAAGGAAAAGTGCTACTCACGTGGAAAATCTTTGGGATGTGTTTTTTCTGACCAGTTTCCATAAAAGGTCAGCCTGTATTTGGCAGTACCACAGGCACAACAGTCTAAAATGGGTTTGTCGGTCACACCTTCCGAGGCTGAGTCTGAAAAAGCACCAAAGCACCCGTTGGAAATGGCTGCAGTTCCAAACCACTGAGGACAGTCAAGCTGCCACAATAAATACTCCAGGAAATAAATCTGAGTTAAACATGTCTTTGACTTTTTTTTTTTTTTGTTGTTGCTGTTGTTTTTTGTGGTTTTTTTGTTTTTTTTTTTTTTTAATTTATTTAGGTTTAAGTTTACTGTTGGACTATACGACAACCCTGAAATATCTGTACTAGATTTATAAGTGGATGGGATGATTTAAATCCACAATTTTCAAACAGAAGGCATTAATATTTTGGTTATCTTCAGATTCAGAAGGGGTTTGTTTCTGGTAAGGACCTGATCTGATAAGCTGATCTCAAAACACAAAATTTCTGAACAGACAAAGTAAATGAATTCTCTGGTGGGATGCAATAACCAAGTGCAACACTGAGGTTTGAGGAAGGATAAAATAGGCCAGAATTCAATTTAAAAGTGCCCTGAAAACCAATGGATATCACACAAAGGGCAGGTAAAAAGTTGCAAGTATCACATTTAGGGGGAGGCAAGGAAGATTGTGTAAGATGGAGTATATGTGAAAAGGAAGAACTTAACTGAATGGAGGATCCCAAATCTGAACCTGGATGAAACTGTCCAAGACCTCCAAATTTTAGTTTGAGACAATGTGTTAAAAGAAAAATGCAAAACACTATGAGGAGGTCAGAAAGATGTTTTACTTTACCTTACCTTGTTCACAAATTTTTTTGGTGAGGGAGCCTTCATCTTGAAAATAAATTATGCGCTTCTGCACAATACTGGCTCTATAAGGGGGAGGAAAAAAATTGAAATACATTGATTTCTCAAAGGAAAAAGGAAATTAGTGATAAATTACTGCTAAAACATGGTTGTACTTCCCTGTACTGACAATACAATACAATACAGGATTACAGATAGGATATCTTTATTTCAACTTGCATTTTAATTTCATCACATTTTACAGGAGCCTGAAGTATATTTACCTCTAGAGAAGTGGTCATAGGCATATGGTGAGGACTCGTGCTCTTGAAATGCATGACAGTCAACTGAGCATCCAATATTTCAATCAAATCTTATATTAAAATACTGAAATTGTATTCAATTTCAGTAAAAAAAAAATTGCACAGCTATAGTGAGCAGCTGCTCATAGGAAATTACATGGCATTCTAGAGAGATAAGTACTCCTGATATATGACAGCAACTCAGTGCAAATATCACGTAAAACAGAAGTTAGAAAAAAGGCTGGCATAAGGTAAAGTCTTTGAAAGCAATTCACAGGTTTCAAAAGACAAGCTGCTTTAAAATTAATTAAATCTGGAATATTTTATTGAGGTTTATAGTTCAAACAAAATGTAAATTTCTAAGCCTTGGTGCCTCAGTTCCTCAGCTGAGGGGGCTGGATAGATTTAGTGCCAAATAAACATGAACTACCTTCTTTGACCATTTTTAACCATACATATTTAATTCACATGTAAACTTTATCTTCTTTCGATGAGAAAGCAGATTTTGGTTAAATTCAAAGGCAAGCTATGGACAGAGAGCCTCCTGAGGACAACAGGCTTTGGGAGCTGGCACTGTTCCTTGTTTACCAGTACAAGCACACATTCTTCTAGCAACATTTTGTACCATCACTTGTATTTAACACTCTAAACAGCAAGGGCCAATTTCTTCTCTCACTTCAGTATTAGTCAAATAATTATCCTAATCTGTCTAAACACTCGTGACAGCTCAGGTGAGAAGGAGAGTATGCTTAGGTGTGTGGTTGCAGCCATGTAACGTTCCTTTGACAGTGTCCCAGCCATTAAATTATCAAAAATAAGATGCAATTTTGCTGTGCTTTCTTTGCCAAGAGGCAAGGCCAGCGTAGGAGAGGAAGGAATCCTTCTTTTCACCTTACAAAGCACCCAGGAGAATAACTGGGTTTTGCAAACCACTTAAAGCTACATCAACCTGAAAAGGGTGCAAGAAACTCTTAATCTTTCTGAAAAACCCTTTGTCAGGGTTTCTAACAAGAAATAAAGGGGGGAAAAAGTGGAACAAACACAACTACCAGAACAACTGCCAGGAAGAGTAAGAGCCCAATGGCCAACCTGTGAGAGTGGACTGCTCCTTTACGTTTACAGCCTCCAAACGGAAAGCCAAAGCCGAATTTAAAGACTTTTTGGATGCTACACTGCAAGGAGACAGGAAGTGAGGGCACAAGAAATGCCATGCAGATACAAGGAAAACCTCTCTCACCATGAGGATAATGAAAGAGATTTAACCCTGGAACGGGCTGCTTAGACAGTCTGTGCAACATTCCATCTCTGGAAATATTCAACACTTGATCAGATCCACACCTTGGCAACCTCCTGAGGGAACAACCAAACTGAAGTTCGACAACTACTTCAAGCAGGAGAATGGACTAAATGACTTCCAGAAGTCCCTTCCAATCTAAATTATTCTATTATCTTAATCCAAACAAACACAAAATCAGCTGTTTGATAAAGATCTCAGTTCTGCAGATAACAGAGGCATTAAGGGCATTTGAGAAGCAGTTACCAGTCATTTTAGAAAAAAGGGAAAATAGAGAAAGATTGCTTGAAGCCTGAAGTGTACTTGTATTATTCTTTTTGCTGCAGTTAGCTTGTCACTGTAAAATGTCAAGGGAACAGTTCCTTTTCTAATAACAAAAGCTTCACAGCTTTCTGAGTCATTGTCTCTTCAGCTGTGTTTGAACCTATATGGTGATCCAATCACTTAAACGGGAGGTTTTGTACTGATTCCAAATGCACCAGGGCAGGCTATATGGCTGCATAAATATCAAAAGCAGGCACAGAATTCTGCAAATTCTCCATAATAAATCATTTAAAAATATTAACTGCTTTAATAATCAGCTTCAAGACTGAACATAGACCAAAACATTTGCTCAGTGTATTTGCTACTCTTGTTCCCCTCTATTTTTTTGGAGGTTTTTTGGTCATAATTTTTATTCTTCCATAAAAGTGCTGATCCTTGGACTAAGGATTCTTTCCTTTGGCTTCAAGGCTTACAAAAAAAACCAGCTAAAAATGGAGTGGTGAACTTCTAGAGATGGGCAAGAAAGCTTTTAAGAATTTACACAAGGTACACATCTGTTTAATTTACATAAATCCTTCCCACCACTTCAAACGTCCAGTGCTGTCTGAACTTAATGGGAAAGGAGCAATCCAATTGCTTTCCCTCCCATATTAATATATATAAGTGGATTTCATTTTCTTGTTGACTTTTTTTCTTTCTGACTACCAGAAAATGATAGATAAAGTATGAAGGAAAAAATTTTGACTCAAAAAACCCTGTTTGTTTCCCATTTTCTGCAAGGCAAGGCTTCTGGATTTCTGCTAAAGCTTTTCCATCACCAATCTAAGGAGCAAAACTGTAAGGTAAAGGCATTTCTACACCTGAAAGCATCAGCTTCAATAAAGAAAACCAAACAAATGAATTGTCAAAAAAAGTGTCATAATTTCTTTTTAGTTCTCACATGAAAAGGAAAGAATTTCTGATTACTTCTGTAATATTTGCTTTGGCAGTAGCCCTTTGGAATGTCCCTGTCCTGGCTTGGTTTGGTCTGCCTGGAAAGACTTCCATGGAAAAATAAAGTCCCTCTGCAGCCCAGTTCCACAACAATTGCACCATCCTCCTGTGAAAAGCTATGCCAAAGAGACAGAAATGGCATTTGGGATATTAAGAAAGAGGAAATCTCATAAACCATAAAAATTCAGGCCAGCCTTGGGAATCTCCAGTTCATACCAGAAACAGAGGAGTCAGTTTGGGTTTTTTTCTTTCACTTTTGTCTTTTTTTTTTTTTTTTTTTTTTTTTCCCCCATAGAAACAGCTTTAGATTGTTTTCCACATGCTTTTGTCAAATCCGAGCATGAAATGAAATACTCTTATTTTAAATTACCTCTGTGGGTGTAGTGATGTGACAAAAGAAGTAAGGAAGAGGATTTGGAAGAATTGTTCCTATGACATTTTTTAAGCTTATATCAAAACCATTAAGTACAATATTAGAGTTACATTTGAATAAAACAGGTTTTGTCAGAGCTGGAGAGGATACTCCAAGTTTTACTTGGATGTTGAGAAATAATAATAATAATCTACAGAGTAGCAGATAAGACACTTTTCCTGCTCTATTTTACCTGTGAGTTAAACTTGTCTTGCCCTTCCAGTAATCAAAATTATTTTCTTTAATTATTTCATGCCTCACTGATTTAATTACAGTATGATAAGTTGTTTCTCCACCCAGAAAGCTACTGAGAACAATTAAGTTTGTGTTAAGTTTGTTTTCTTTTTTGGGTTTGTTGGGGTTTTTTTTGAGAGAAAGAATTTCTAAGTATACCATTTACTTTAACACTAGAAAGTGATGTGTAAACCACAAATTCATATCTACTGCAATTTTGTTGATGCTACTGGGTTTTGTCATTCCAATGCATTATTTAGGATGTTCTCATTTTATTTCCTTTTATGTTGTCTTTTTAAAAAAATCCAACCCTGTGTTTCTCACAAGCACTTACAAAGTCAGGGAAAGCACAAACCCCCAGAAGTTTGTAACAATATTTACCTCTTTTCCTAATATTTAGGAGACTTTTATTAAAAAGAAATTAAAACTCCTCTGAAAGCCTATACAACCCTTTAGCAGATAGATGCCCAGCAATTTTTACACTGATAGGATATTTGAGAACCACATTCTCCAAAATAATTTTTAGTTAGGAAAGTGTCTCAGCCATGACAGGCTCCATCTACACCAGAATCTGTCAGCTGCCATCACTGACATGGGTCAGCATTTAAAAAAAAATTAAAAATCTGCAGCAAACTGTTTGTTTTTTTGGGTGGGTTTTGTTTTTTTGTTTTTTTTTTTTTTTTTTTTTTTTAATGCATAACTTAGAAGCTAAAACAAAAGATGCATTTTTTAATTGTAATTTTGTGGGGTTTGATCATTAGTTTGTTTTTAAGTGTGTTTTAAACAGAGTTTAAGCAACCCAACCAGATTTGCTATTTGATGTTGGATAAAACACAGGAAATATTAAGATGAAGTTTACCAGTGTTGCCATAATTCTACATGTGCATCCCTGCACAGGATGAGGATCTTTTCTCCAATAGATTAGTCCCATGAAAAACAACAAAACATGTCCACTTCTAAAAACTTCAGTACATAAATACACACCAAATTATCCTTGGTTAGTTTTATTTTTTTCAACATTTCACATGTACTGTCAGAAAATACAATGCAGAGAAACGCCACAGCAAGAGCAAAGTGCCCTAAAGCTTTTCTTACAAATTTCCTCTTGTTTCCACATCCTTTCGGTGTCCTTCATGTCACACTTGGGGCTGCCACCACACACCTACAGGGTGGCATCAGGACTAATTTGGCCATCACACTCAATATATTAATATAACACAACAAACACCTCTGGGAGAAAACCACAGAGCTCTTCGTTGTATACATGCTGCTATCTTCTATTTTCCCTCAGAAAATCTCTCTGTTCTTTCCTTGAATGGCCACAGGACATAAATGTTAAACTAAAATCTTCCGGATAAAAAGCCGTACTGACGTGGTAATTTCTGACAGGAAACTGTTTCTTGCAAGAAAAACCCCGAAAGAAACTAAAACAAAAAAAACAACACCATCACTTAAAGCCCATTGCTGTTCATGGGTTATATCCTCACTTTTATAGTCCCCACTTTTTGCAGCAATCTCTTTGAATTTCAGAGCTAAGCACTATAAATTATACTGCAAAGGCAAGTCAGAGCAGATTGGATAGGACAGAGTGCTTGGAGGATGGATTTATCTGTTGTTCCAAGTAGTGCTTTTATAGAGTAGATGGAAACAATCTACCAAAGGTGGACCATAGGGTTTTTTCCAAGCTAGTGAGTCCAATGTTATCTGAAAACTGAGCTGACTTGTGATGAGAACCAACACAAAGCACTTGTGTGCTAACTAACACATCCTAAAAACAAAATAAATAATGAAGCAAAATAAAAAACCCTTGTCAAGTTGCAATTTATTTCCATCTAAGAGCTCTGCAACTTGTACAACACCCAGCCACTCGCACAGGGAAATTAAACACTGAATTTCTTTGGGTGTTCAAACCGTGCCCCTTTTTCCAGCCTGTGTGACCTGATATGGCAGGATGGGAAAGAAAACCAACCACACAGGTGAGAGCCACGTCTCAAACCCTCACACATCTTCCTTCACCTGTCCCCAAGTCCCTGCTTGGCTTGAGGTCACTGCTCAACCTCTTCTAATAAGAGGAATTTTGCCATTATTGCACAGCTGAGACACAGTGAAAGCATATTTTCCCTTTTACAGCACTGCTTTTAATCCTTACATTCTACTCATATTTTCCTCCTTGCTTGAATCACCTTCTCCCTTTCCAGGTCGGGGCAGTAGGAAAAGAACCACCACTTTTTATATATATTAAAAAAAAAAAAATTAAAATTTAAGCATGACCAGCTAATGAAGCCAAAAAAAATCCCAAAAATTTAGAACAATTGTTCTAAATTTTTACTATTTATAAAGCACGAAGTAAAAGAATTTGAAGATGAAACAAAGATAACAGAGCTGTCATTCTCCTATTATTTTTAAGAAGTTTTCCACTAGCAATATATTGAAATTATGTTTAAGTGAGTAAATTATTTGTTTGTACAGAAAAGAATTTATTTGTCAAAAGCCCACCCATTAATCAAATACTGATTAGTGGACAGTCAGTAGCAGGAATCTAGCCTGGAAAAAAGTATTTAATGTTTTCAAATCAGAAAAAAATCTTCATTGACAGGAGCCTGAAGGTGAACGCCACAATTAATGGAACAAATTAACACCCACTGAAACAAAGATAAGTTAATATTAAAGTGCTTCATACTGCTTCTAAAAAGAGACCTGACTGTTGTGAATGGATTTCCCTGGGGAAGTTTTTGATGCAGTGTCTTTAGTACATGAGGTTAAGGAGTGGAACTGGAGCCATCAGAAGAGACTTATCAGTCCTTTAGTGCAGCCGAGACACAGATCTCATCTGTCAAGAATTAATGCCTGAAACGACTGGCTCTCATCTAGCTGGGCTGCTCTGAGAGCTCTCCCTGTCAGCTGGGGCTGCACAGCCTACTGAGCATTCAGCCACACAATGCCAGGAGCCACGGGGTGTTCACGCTGAAAGGCAGGAGGGCTGGGAAAGGAAAGGAAATAAAGGGCCAATAACAGAGCTGTTATTGGTAACTCTTCCACTGCCCTCATCCTGGAGGGGCAGCACAGTGGGAAGAAGGCAAAATTCAAACTGCGTTTGAGAAACACCTGAAAGGCCACCCTGCTCACGCAACACATAATTCTCAAAGGAAGATTGAAATTAATCCAGGAAATTCCTCCACATTGTTAGGTGGAAGGTTCCTTTCAGGGTTGTTATTAGGGGTGTTATTACTAGGGTTTTGTTCAGCAAGCCTCTCTGCCTACCCACTGTTTAACCTACTCGTGGCTAAGAGCAGGGTTAGAGCAGTGCCTCGGGCTCCTACAATTGTCCTGCTTGCCAAAATCCTTGCAGCAGGGATTTGTAGCAAATATTGCTCCCTAACATTGGTACACAGGTGTTGTGGTAAGTTACCTGAGACTCTATTATGTTTATGCAGGGAAAAGCCAATTCTTTATTTTCACAACTCATTTTATACAGTTTTTACAGACCTCCTGTGCAACTTTAATTGGTTAACGGCTTTCTTGCCAATTACTCTACTGGTTAGCATAAGATATTTTACTTGTCTGTCAAATCTCTCTATTTTTGTATTGTTTATATAATTTTCTTTACTGATTTTCATGGGACAAATCCCTTGTTATTGCAGGTGCATTTGTTTTATGACCCAGGAATAGGTGGTCATGCTAACAAGTTTTCGTACCAAGACTTTTGTTTTGGCATGGGAACTTGCACATTGCTTAACTCCACTTAGAAGAGATGACGGGCCAGTTATTAATTTACTAGAGCAGGCCTGATTTTATGAGGCCTTTCTTTTATAATTCTCCTACCTGTCAGGAGACACAGGTTTTTGGAGAAAGCAATGGCAGGGAAACCTGCACATCAGGGTCTTTGGTCTTCCCACTTCAGCCCTAAAAATGCCCAAATCATACATGGGTGATTAGGTGCCAAAGCCAGTGGCACTGATTGCACTTTGCTACAAATGATGGAGAAAGGAGGCTTGCTAAACACGTGAAAATCAGCAAAAGACTCCCAGGGAAACAGCAGTTGAAGGGTACAGAAGCAGATTAGGAAGTGGATCAATAAATGCCCAAGGCATGCCCAGGAAGGCTGAGAACCAAGTCCAGGCACATCTCTTTGCTGCAGCAGCATCTTGTCAGACTGTGGGTGTGATTATATTTAAATCATAAACATTAACCCCCCCCCAAATCACTCTGGGCTGATGAAACTCCTTGGAAGGCTGTGATTCCTTTTCACGGTGATTTTAAGCATTTTCTACACAACCACACACAGCAGCAGGGGGAGGAAACAAACCCTACAGTCTCAAGAAGCTTTTTGCCTCAGTGGGGTTCCTGAAGTCTCACTGATCCGGATAAAGGTCAGCATTTCATGGTGGAAGTGATTACAACTGTGCTTAGAGAACAGGGATTAAGCAAAAGATCCAGGGTCTGTATCTCCCTCAATCATCGGGAGAAGAAGAGCACCTGATTAAGACTAGTAAAGGAGCACGGTGAACAGTAACAAGCAGTAATGACAGGTGTTATAATTGAACCAGCCAATTTAATAATTAAATGAGAATTTATTAATATTGACAAAGTATAAGTTTTAAAAAGCCACAAGCTTTTTTCAGCATATCCATTCATTCTTATTTTCTTGCTGTGGTTTGCTAAAGATCTTCCAGAGTTCGGTGATTGATTTTTTACAGGATATCTGCTCTGAGAAAAACATCTTCAAACAAAAAGTTTCCAAGGCCGAATAATTGATCATTCTGTTGTCGGAATATTGTTCTGAGGAAACAACATTTTTAACAAAAGGTTTCCAAACCTGGATAATTGATTCTTTGACCAGAATACTGCTCTGAAATAACATCCTTGAGTTTTGCTAGACAGCAAAAATCTCTTGGGAAAAACATCTCTGGAGAAAGCTTATCTCTGTTTTTTTTAGTCTCTCTTTCCTTATCATTCAATGCAAAACTGCTTCAGCTTTTGTTTCACAATGCATAGTTTGGTGGTTCCCCTTTTTTTATTCTTTTGCACGAGTTATTTTGCAACATATATTACAACAGGGATTAGAACGATAAATCACCCTTTACATTGGGAAGCAGGCACAGACTAGGAGCTGGAATTCAGCCCTACCACGTTTCCTTTGGATCAAAAGTGCAGTTAATTAGATTCTTAACTTCATTGGAAACTCCAAGAGGGAGAAGTTTTAATGTGGATAATTGAGATACACCAAGTGTGATGAGAGATACAGGAGGAAATAGAGCTTTTCCTTGCTCAGACTCTGTGGAGAAAAGCTGGGCTGCCCCTTCAGACTCCTGTATGGGACACAGGTGAATCCATTACGGGTTTGAGAACGACAGCCAAGCAATGCCATCTAAACATTTCCAAATGTTGGTCTAGGCTTTGAAACTGAAGCAACAAGGAAAACAAATTTCCTGATCTTCTAGACAAAAATATAAGGTATAACTGTGTGACTTTGTTTATTATAGTGGGGAGCCATTTGTTCCCACCAAACATTCAAACTGATAAAGAGACAGAAAACAATTGCATGCTTTGAAAACTAAAACCATAAAACTGAAAGCGTAAAACAGATATACTGATGTGGAGGATGTTTGGAAAACCTAGAGATGTGTCCCACAGTCTCTGTTAGGTGACACTCTTGTGACACCTGACTGACCTTCTCCTGAAATCAATTATCAACTTCAGTCTCACTTAATCAGAAAGGGAATTGCAGCCTGAATTTCTTAGGAGGTGTGAGTGGCCACTGGAAAACCAGAAAATTATAAGGACAGCACTTAGAACTTTATTCCCACTGAGCCAAGTCGCTTACTGAAAAAGACAACGCAGAAAACACATACCCAAGTACCTGTCAAATTTGCCTCCTCTTCAGTTTAGCTTTGTTTTACTTACTTGTCTGAACATATTTAGCATTTTGTGAGTAGAACTGTGTGGCAGAAATACAGATTACTATGATAAAAGCAGGAAGAATGGTAAGTATTTGTGTTTCTTCACCGTATTGAAGACTATGTTTTGGCCACAATAATACAGAGAAATTAGAAAAATGCCCCTTGTTAATATTTTGCTGTCTAAATTAAACCCAATGAGCAAGACAACTTCTTTATGAGCAATCATGAGATGGTGGTCCCTCAATACCTGTGCATGTGGAACATATTTTTAATGTGAGTTTTATGCAGTTACTTCAGGCACCATTGCCGGGCAGTTGCAGTGTAAGGGAGCACAGTTTTATTTCTCTGTATATAAATCTAGTATATATTCCATTTTCAGAGAAATCTACAGCAAGAAACCATATGATAGGTAATCTGTAAAACTTTAATGAGTTGCTTGATGTTGAGGTTTTCATGGGGCTCCACACACAGCAGTGAAAGCATCAAGCTCATTATCCGTCTAATGAGCAGAGCTGAGCCCCTCCCTAGACACAGGCCTGCAACCCAGCCCTTTCTGCAGCAAATGAAACCCAGAAACCATTTAAAAAAAAAATAAATAAATAAAAGTGCTTTCTGGTGCATTGCAAGACTTCAAACTGCATCCTGCTGGAGCAATGAACTGATGGAGCAACAAATCCATTTCTCGGGGAAAGCAGGGCAAGAAGCGTTCAGGCTGTGGCTGTTCAGATAGCAAGATCCTTAATGCATGTCTAATGATGTAGAAAAGATGGGAAAAGTGGGCACCTAATTACTGAAAGGAAAAAAAAATAATAAAAAGAATGGCCCACCCAATTATTGGTTGAATTTAGTGTTTCAATACTTTCACAATAGCCTTAAAATTGTCAACCCAGGTAAGGAGAATGACAACAACAATTCCACAGCCAGTTCATGCAAAGAACAATTCCTTTTCTGGGTGGCTTTTCAGAATTTCTAAAGAACTGCAATAATGCAAATAGCTGCTCCTTTCAGGAAACAAATCAGAATTGATTTTGTGGCGTTTCACATGAAACAAGGAATCAAGATAAATACAGTGTTCAGGTTCTGAGACCCTTGCTGATATTACATGCCACTCCTAGGGACTCTCCAGCTAACAAATGTGAACTCACATGAGACTTGAAAAGCTATTCAGTCCAAGGAAGGATGGCCAGAATCCAGCACCTTGTTAATTCATCCATTTGCCTTTCATACTATAATAGAGCTGTGCTTGAAATTGTAACTGCCAAATGTGCTCTGCAGAGCTGCTCTGGATTTCTGTGGGCATGCAGACACTTCCCCAAAAAATTACATCAGCCTGTTAGAAAAATTCTTCTGAGGAAAATTTTGCCCATGCATGCAGTGTAGCTTCTTACATTTAACTGCAGGACTGCCTCCACACCCTCACAGAGTGCAGTCCTGAAACACTGACTGCATGATGAGGAAGCAAGTGACCAGCTGTGACACATTTATGACTAACTTAAATTAAACTTTGGAATGTCTGGGCATTAGACGTGTTGTAGATTTGAGAATATCCACTGCCCATCTTCATTCTTCTATCTGGGTCAATAGACATTCTGAGTAATGGAGGATCTTGCCAAAATGTTATAACAGTGGGTTTTGTTAAAGCCTCAATCACTAGGCACATATTGCATAAAATCGTTTGTTACTAAAACTAAAAATTAACTGCATTACACTACTTATCTTTCTAATTGCCTCCTTTCACCATTGCTGTACTCAATTTGCCCTTCACATTCATGGATGTGCAACGAGAACACCACTATGATACAGTAAACAAAATATATTTGGGCCCATTGGAGTGCTGGTTTCAATACAGACACCAAAATCTCTTTATCTGTGACCTGCAGAAATAGTATGACATCCTAAATCATGAATAAAATACACATTTTAAAAATGTATCACATTTCATTAAAATAAAGCTTTCAGTTCCTGATACAAGACAAATCAATCCCTTAACATGAATTATCATGCATAACTTCAGGCAGTCACAAAAAACTGATTTCAAACATTCAGGAAAAAAAGATGACAATCTGATGCCATTAACAGTGACTCTCTGTATGTTTTGAAAGGAAATCAAATTATGACTATCATTATTATTTCTATTCCTTTTCTCTCTTTGTTTCCCCTCACAAAATGACAATGGCCTTGAAGTCAAATTAAACATCTGTTTGCAAAATAAACCAGAGTGCTACTGACAGCTGCTGCCGAATGGCAAATGTCCTACAGCTGTCGGGCTCCTAAATTAACAATGATTTTCATTACAAACAGCAAACAACAGGCAAGTCACAGAGCTGGTTTTTTTCCTCCGTCCCACTATTTGAAATTTATGAAAATGCAGGCTCTCCTAGAGACTCAGCCAGAAAGAAATCCACAGTTTGCTGTTTTATTTCCCCACTTGCAGGAAGCAAAGTCAGACAAAACCAGATTTAGGTATAAGACACTTCACAGAACCTCCCTCCTGAAGCATTTTAAATCCTTTTTTTGCGTTTTCTATGATATGTAAATAGAATTAATAATTCATTGAGGATTTATCTTTCTCTGATGCAAATTTTGTCAACAAGGAGAAACACTGAAAAGAAATTTTCTTGATTTTCCACACGTCTCTTTAGGTTTGTAAATACATAGGTGCAAGAGAAGCTTGATCATAGTACACCCTAGTATCATGCAGTAAAGTCAGGAAGGGCTTGTGTAGGTCACTAAAGTCCCTTCTGACATCACTTTTTATGGCTTCCTTATTTATCTTCAACTTTGGGATCAGAAAGTAGGAACAATAGAAAGCACTGCACTTATTGTCTACTTCTCATGACTTTTTGAAAGACAAAATTTAAACACACAGTTGTCCTCAGAACAGCGTTGAGAATCTGGAAGGACCAAGGAACTTGGCGTGGATAATGGTCAGGAAATAAAAATTAAAGTGTTAAATGTCCTGTGTGGTTTTGTAAAATGCCAAATTAAGGGAACATTTGAATTCGGATTGGTTCTGTGTTTGTGTCCGCTGATAACCTTACTAATTAATTTTTATTGAAGTATTTCCCCACAAAGCCTGGAGAAAAAACAATGATGATCAAAAATGTAACTGACATCAGTGTCTTGTCACAAGGCATGTTGAACTTTTCCAGCGCCTGAATTCCTACCCCACTGCACATCCATGCACAATCTTTGTTCTTTTCCACAAAACAGCTTGTTTTACAAATAGACATTTGTGAAAAAAAAAAAAAAGAAAAAAAAAAAAAGAAAGACATTCTAAGGACCAATGAAAGTAACTTAATATGCCTTCAGTTTACCACAAAATGTGCCATAATACTGATTTTTTAAAATTTAAATATTATTGTAGGCATTTTCAAGGTAGAGTTTAAAAAGTTTTAAAATATTATCTTTGATAATAAAGCCATAACTTTATGTTGCTAGAGAAAGACCACCACCCTTCTCCTTACTCTGCTTTTCTATTGATTTGCTCTCCTCAAGGAATAAACCCATCCTTGAGCAGCAAAAACCATGGAGCTCTTTTGCAACACTTCATCTCTACAGACAAAACACCATATGAATGAACCTACCTAGATTTTATAGGATTACTTTAATTATTGCACGTAAAACAGATTATCTAGAAGAACACAAAATTATAAGAAAATCCATTTATAACACTTTTCAAATTCACATGTGAAGTTGAAGGGACAGTATTAAATCTGTGAGAAAATGCAAGTGAAATGCTTTTGGTTTTAAATGTAGGTGTGTCAGTAGATCCAGGGGGTTGCTACCATACATATTGAGATAAAATATGCATTCTTACACCTAATATAGATATAGAAGCTATATAAAAAGGCAGGTTTCTCTTTCTTCCTAACACAAGTAAACTCTCTGTAGGTGTTTTACCTATGAAAGAAAATATAGGGTTCTAAGTTAGTTTCATTGAAAAGTTTAAACTTTTGTCCTACTTATTTAAAAAAAAATATAAAATTGCTGGATGAAGAAAATTTTAATTTATTTTTAAGGAATCAGGACAGCAATACAAGCTTTTTCTCTCCTGCAGTGATTTATGAAGAGTCACTGGCCTCTAGCTGCTCTTGAGAAAACAGAAAAAAATTGAAAAATTATCTGAGCTGTACATAATAACCAGCATTGAAGGAGAGGAATGGACCCCAATCTATTCATTCCCAGTCAGGACCCCTGGCCATTTAAAGCTGTGCACATTTCTGTTACATCTCCTAAAAGAGAAGAATGGGGCAAAATGAAGGCACATCAAAAGGATCTCATATGGCAATGTGCACATTTTCTATCTATCAAAGCTTGCATTTGTCCTCTGGACTGTAAGGATGCACAGAGATACCTTAGTTTGTTATCTTAATTAGATAGTAGAAGTACCCAAAGTGTACCTACACTTAATTAGTGTAGAAGTACCCAAAGTGTCTGTATAAAATATTCTAAGCTAGGAAATATTAAGCTGTACTGCTATTATCTCTATCAGAAATGAGGTTTGGAAGATGCTGTTATGTGGTAGCTAGCTGGAAGGTAAAGGCTTTGATTTTCCAAAAAATTGTAGTACAGATATTATAAAAAAATTCTCTGCATGCAGAAGACTCAGCGATTCTGCTAGGAAAAAGAATAAAGTTATTCATAACATGAACGCTGTTATCTTCTGCTGCTTCATAAACAGAGCTCTTGCTAGGCAAGGAGGGCAGCTTGGTCTCTCCTTTCCCTTGCCTGTTGTATTTACTCATAATGGAAAGCTGCCAGTAAATGCTTTACAACTGTGCTCAATTGCTCCACTATTTGTATTCGAATAAACAGGTAAAACTGCTGGCATGAAGTGTCTGGACAACCTGAGATGGAAAAGACAGAACAACAAATTTAATATCTGATTCAAACACACAGGGTTTCTGTGTTGTTAAGTTTTATACTCGGAAATTTTAGAGACATAACTTTATAGTGAATTTCTCATAGCTCTTCAACCACTTGCCATTTGTAATCATCTGCTTCAAAATAAACAGTGTGATTTTTCAAAAAATGTAACTCCATCAATCTCCTTCAAGAATTACAACCCCGAAGTATTCAGGAATCCTAAAAAAGCATGTAAGATCATCATTTTGTAGCAAATAGGGTGTTTGATTTAAAGAATACATTCCACATAAAGCATTTGCATAAACACCCAATTAAGCATATGGAGAAAGACTGAGCTGTATTTTAATCAAGTATCCCAAAAAATCAAGAAAAATTGTATGTATTGGGGTAAGTAGAGCCCCAAAGGAAAGGAAATGTTTTAGTGGTGAAAACATCAGAGAGGAGCAAAGAATCTACTTAGAGAACTTCATCACCTTAGTCAAGCAACCTGAATAAATTCAAACCATGTCCAACTTCTTTTCCCTGTGCCAGCTCATTGGTACTGATGAGGGATTTAGAACAAGCATGAAAAGTTGCAAACAAAATTTTCAGCTGAAACTGTACATAATTCTTTATTGTTTTTTTAAGTTCAACTCTGTGATAATCTACCAGCTGTTGTTTTTATATGACTGGCAACAGTTTCAGAAGCACTGCAGCTTCCACCCACGTAAAGCAGTCTGGCAACTGGAATTCTTTCTGTTAGAGGAAAATTTATGCAATACTGGTTTTGTGGAAATCATAATACCAACACTTTTACTAAGAGAGACTAATTCTGAAATCCACTTTCATTCTGAGCACCTCAGTTTGGCATCCCTCATAAACTAACATTCCTCTTAACACATTGTTAATGTCTTGGTCATTATTGTGGTGCACATTAATCCACACACCAGAAAGCTACTCTTGTCCAGCCTTGTTATCCAGGTGCCTCCTGCTCTGTCTCTGAACCAGGGATGAGTTTTGAGTGTAGAGAGGAGATCTGGCTGCACACAAAAACACTTTCAGGAGGCAGATGTAGTCATGAACTCCTGAGGTTTTGTGACATCTGGTTCTTCTTTGGGTCACAGTGTTTGCTTGGAGTGACAGGCCAAGCAGCCAGAAATGAAAGAATGCTTGAAGTTACAAGAAATCAAAAGGCAAATCTTCAAAAACTGGAGTTCATCCCCCCTTTTGCTCTCAAGCAAGAGGATGTCAGAATCCACAAGGAGGTTGGAAACAGAATGTTTAATCCAAGGCCCAGACCCATGGACTGGAACTGAATTTGTCCTCGTAGACAGGACAGCTTTGCTCCAGTAGCACAACCATCTAAAAGATTTTCCTTGATATACACTAAATATGCCATAGTTTTTTATTTAGAAGGCTGCAATTCTTTAAAATTCCTCTGCTCTCTGATTATATGCAAACAAGAACCAGCGTAATTAAAGTCATGACGATAATTACATGTTCAGGAAAACAAGAAGCACCACATTTTCCTCAGGAACTATAAAACACTTCCCTAGAGATGGCTCAGAACACACTTCCAGAAACAAACAGCAGAGCCACTACAATGAACACAGTGCATTTCTGCAAGCACTAATGGTAATGAACAGTATTTACAGACAGCAGATTTTAATTTGTTGGTTGTTTAAGCATGATATGTATAGCAGGAATAAATAACTCGTCTGCAGGAACTTTTGTAACATTTACCATACAAGTCACATGAGTTGTCTGAGAATTCAATTAGTTCAAGAGCCAACTGCAGTTTCTTCTCTAAATAAGTAAATTGAATATAGCTTATCTGCATGTGGCCATCATTTACCGAATTTCATAATTAATCTCAGCCTCGGTGAAAAGTAGCAAATGCTAAAGGAGGAGAAGATAATTACCATCTCACAGTACTTGACTCTTCATGAGAGCTACACCATCTGACAGAGTTACTCAATTTGGATATTAACACGATTCTCCCTACCATGAAATTTTAATATGTGACCAGCTAAGAACTTGACAACATTTTCCTCACTCTTGTATTCTATCACAGAATTCTAAAGGACTTGCAGAAAACTGTTTGTTTTTTATTTCCCACCAGTTAACCTGGGTCAGACCTTTACCCTGCTCAGTACCACACTCAGCTGTCTTTAAAACACAGTCTTAAAAACATAACAAACCAGCTGAATCTAGAAACCTGGGGCTCAAAGCAACTTAAAAGAGGTGATTTTCCATCACTGCTAAGAGGCTTTCAATAAATATTTATTGTCCCTTTTCTGGTCAATGGGACAAGTCACTATTTGAAATCCATACTTCAGACTTTCCTTGTTTAACAAGATAAATTTCCATTACTTGGAGGTTTTTTAACAGAATTAAGCAAAGCCTCTGAATATTAGCTGCCAGATTACAAAAAAAAAAAAAAAAAAAAAAAAAGGCATGTGTACTGTTCTACTTTTTATGAAAAGCAGAATATGCTAAACCATGTATAAAAGTTTATATGTAGAAAAAAGAAAAATGGTGTTTCTTAAAACAGTTTTCACTCACTTCAACAAAATATTAAAACAGGTTGACCAAGACAGGGCTCAAACCCTGAAAATTTCTCCACTTCCATGTGGTGATACAAACACCACCAGGCTCTGCCACAGCTCTATTGTCTATGTCATTATTTTCTGCATAATTGCACACTGTAAAAATTAACATAAACTTCTCTCAACAAAGTTTTAACAGTAGGTTTTTAAAGATCCTAGACAGCAAATGCATTCTGAAGAGCTCAGAAACCTAGCAAGTGAAGTTTAAAACAGATACTTTTATCAGAAGAGGAAGGAATGACCTGACCCTCCCATCTTGACATGTGACACGCTGATGTGCCATCAGTCACAAGAACCAAGGGAAAGAAAATAGGGAGGGGAAGAGCGCACTGTGAACATGAAAATAAGGAGACTGTGCAAAGCATGACAACTTGGAAGGTCCAAATAGACAGATAGGAAAGAGGGCTTAAAGCTTGAGGGTCCCCCAAAGCAGTGTGTAAAATAGAAGTCTTTTGTCTTCAGTGAGACTCAAGCACAGGCCTAAGCGAGTGGATAAATGGAGCCTCAGCTATTGTTTGCACTCCAGAAGCACATTTAGTGCTGGCAGCTTCAGCAGAGTTCAGAAAGATTCAAACCTTTTGGATATTTCACTGTCATCACTTCTTGGGAACGATGAAAATGCATGAATTATTCTCAACTAAACAATTACAGTACAACATCATGTATTAATCCATTTTCTTCTTTTTTCTCCTCACAATTCTCAGTCTTCATGCAGAAAGATGTTTCAGAAAGCAACAAAAATCGCTGTTACCAAACCTCACTACTAGTTCAGGAAAAGCTTCCTGGAAGACTCTCTACTTAGTTGTACCACTAGAAAAAAGATTACACTATTTGGCTCTTAAACTGAAATAAGTTTTTATGGATCAACTAGGTTTAACTTGTGATTACATTTAACTTCTCAATATATTGAAGTCAGTAGATCAGGGCATAGGGGAAAAGTAAATCCTCATCATCCAGAACAGGCTCCAAAATGCTGCTATTCCATGTTGGAAATTCTAAAACAAAGTTATGGTAATCTACAAGGATTGAAACAGCTAGTGTTGACAATTTAAAAAATATTTGCACTCTCATCACATACAAAAGAAAGAAAAATACAGAGGGTTTATTTCCCTTAAAGTTCAAGGTTTCAGAATTTTTCCATGATGAGTTTTGACTTAACTCTTAAAAACCCTACCTGCATTTAGACTTCTGCTTTTATCACCTAGAATAATTATGAGATAACTTTTTCCAAAGCTGATGTTCCAATAATTATTTCCAAATTATTTCCAAATTTTCCATTCTATTCTACGGGAGCAGACCATAAAGAAAATCTGTGAAGAAGGCTGACTACAAACTCTAATTCACATGCCATCAAATCTTGACATGCAAGAGAGAAAATGTTAATGTCAGAAGTGATTGCTGTGCATGGGGCCATGGAGGGCTGCACTGCAGAACAAACAAATGCCACACTTAATTATTAATTAAGTTAATTCCTGGCATAATTAAATTATTAAGTTAATAATAATTAAGTTAATTTACGGCAACACTTAATAATGGTCATTCTTTCTTTAAACAGTCCTGGGCATGTAGCTGTTCCTTACCTTCTGAGGTCAACAAAGCACCCATTGGGAGGAAGCGTCTATTTCTCATATAATTTTTCCTGAAAGGTACTTGCACACACCCCAGGGCCACCCACAGCACACTGTAAATAGGTGGTCATAACACCAACATCCTTTTCCTGGAGCCTGCACTTCCAGGCTGCTCTTTTGTTTTCCCAAATGGGTTATGAACACCGGTGCCAGTCAGCTAAAATCTAGCTCTTTGTTGGCACTTCAGTGTTTTGCTGGCACATCCAGCAGCCTGAGAGGGTTGTGAGGCACTGGTTCACTCTGCACACTCTTTGAGACAATTTCCCACTTTCATCTGCAGAACACCAGAACTGCAGTTCTGACTGTTAGATTTTGTAGCCTCTCTTGACTTTTCTGCAAGAATTCAAGTACTTCACAGAAAAAAATCAGTGTTGAACACCCAGCATGACCTGACTAGCAGCAAGGAGAGAGAAGAAACACTTATCAAGATCCTGCTGTTGGTGGTATTTTACTGCACTCCTTCTCTGAAAAGACCCAGACAGGCCCCTGAAACAACTTCAACCAGAGATGTTTAAGTTTCAGTGAGAAAAGTATAGACCTTAGTTAATGTTTTCTGGTTTTTTGGTTTTTTTTTTTTGGTAATGGCAATTTTAGTTAGGACAGTAATGAAAAAAAACCATATCCAGCAACTCGTGTTGTTGGATAACATTACTGGATTAAAATTTAAATCTCGTCTCTTTAAAAAGCCATATAAAACATAATCACCTTATTATTAATTAAGTTAAATAGCAAGTGCCTCAAGCAGTATTGGCTATGCAGCTAAGAGGGGGTCAGTCCTGCGGGGAGGACTGAGGAGCTGATAAAAAGATCAGCAACACTCAAGGAATCTTCTGGATTGCCAAAGAATCTCTTGAAATATTCCATCTATAAACATAACACAACTTATAACAGGATAGCAATTTTTAAGGCTTCTCCCAGACATGGATTCAAATAAAGCAAAGAAATCCCAATTGTCCATGAACATTTGACCAATATGTCCAATTAAACACAGCAAACAAAGCCTTAAGAGACAGGACAACATTTCTCTGGCACTTTTTAAAAGTTCTACAGACCAGTGAGCGACCCTAAAAATGAACATAGACAGAGTTATCTTTATTTACTGCTTGAAAAGCATGATTCCACATGACAGTGTGTAAAAACAGTAAAATATCAGCAAATGATCTCTAGGTCTAAAATGAAAGGATTCACCTCAAAACAAATAGATCTGTTTTTTCTGATAAAGGTCTGTTTAGACAATCATGGCTTTGCAGAACACTCCTATTTTCATCTCAACTAAGAGCATGTTTTTGTACCCACCAGAGGGATGCAATTTTGATCTTAAAATTTAAGATTTTTTTTTATTTTTTAATGTGAAACTAAAGGTTAACAAGTTCAATTAGGGTTGCTGACTCAATAGTTATTGAAGGCTTGGAGTTCCTTTTGAATATTTAGGCTTTAAATTGCTAACATTTCACTGTGCAAGTAGAACTAAACTTGCTCAAATGTGTCCAAGAAGAGAAAAAATAATTAAGAACTCCACAGGTTTCAATAAATATTCGACTTCTTAAATGAATTTTACCTTCACATGCATTAGAATACTCACTTGAGGATCACACATCCTGTCCCGGCGGGAGGAGCTGTCCAAAACACCTGGATGCGTGTCCTCCTCCTAGGTGTGCTCTCAGTCACAGCAACGGGACAATTGCTCATGAACTGGGTTTCCTCTTCATCTATGATCTAGGGAAGAACCAAGAGAGGAATGGGAAAAGATAAGGACATGCATGGCCAGTGTCTTACGTGTGTGTTTTGTCAGTTCGTGTTTTCTCTGAGTGGAATGTTTTTAATTCTCTCTGCTTAGCTCAGCACTGCTTCGGTGGATTTATTTAGAACATGCAGACTGCCACTGAACTGAAGACCAAAATTCTCACAAAATAAAGACAGAAGAATAAGGCAGTTCTGGGTAAAGAGAATTCAGACCTTTTGGAGTGTTGCTTCAAATAACATTTTATTGTGGATCCTGATTACTGAAGCTTCCTGTAAATATTAATGAACTGAAAATAATAAAATATTCATTATGTCAGATGATTGAGAATCCATTATTTAGCCCAAACTGCAGGGGTTTTTTTTGCTTTTTTGATTGATTGATTGATTAGATAGATTGATTTAGAATCTCTTGAAATATTCTATCTATAAACATTACACAACTTATAACAGGATTTATTGCAGCCTGACGTACACTTGCCTGAGTGTACTGTAAAGAGACTAAATGTATTCTTCAGCTGCTTTAGTACACATTAAACCAGGTGATTCTTAAAATTATTATACTGAAACTAAGAAGCAGCAAGTAGAAGCACACTGCCAAAGAATTGAGACTGTTCCAGAGCCAGAGTTGAGACTAAATAACAGAATATTTTAAATGGTACAAGTCAAAAGCCAGAGAGGCAGATTTGGAACTGGTGTTCCAAGGATTTTACTCAAAGGTGTTATGTCAAACTAGCTTTCTCACTGCATATGTGTTTCATGGATTGTACTCTAAGCCTTCTGTTCATCAGATCTCAAGGAAATTTCATCAGAAACTGTTAAGATTTATCTGGAAACAGGCAATGCTCTGATATTGGAAAATCTCTCTTCAAAAAGCTCAGTGATCCTGTTTCATTTGATGAAGCCACAATGCACATAACATTAGGTCAACTTTCAGGCAATGAATTACAAACCTTAGCATTTTGAGGGGAAAAAAAAAAAAAGCTGTCTTTATCAATTTATCGCAAGATTCAGCTCTGAAGAGGCTTTTTCAGAATCCTGGTCCTAACAACACACACACACAAACATACACTTTTACCAATTAAACTATAAAAAAAATTAAAATCTTCTGGCAGTTAACATAAGATTAAACAAGTATTTTGGAAAAAAAATACTCCTTTGCTTCCTAAAGAAAAAAAAAGAGAGAGAGGCACTATCTTTAATTGAGCCAGATCTGCCTTAGTGAGCAGGCTTCCTCACTATCTCACCCAAGGATGCCGCCAGAATTCCCAAACATTTTTAGCTAAGCCAAACATTTCTGTATTTCCATGGCAGAATGAAGTGGCGCCGGCCCAGAGGAGTGCTGAGAAGCTCTCTTCAGCTGGTCAGCAGGGCAGTGGCTAATGAGTTTTAAATTTAAAGCCATTAATATGCCTCAAGTTTTTCAACGCTTCATAGAATCTGTGTAACCAAACACAATGTGCACATTTGCTGGGCTTTAATTAACAGGAAGCGGGGGAAGTGTGGGATCCAGTAGAGGCTTAAGCTGACTGCAGTGTTTCTACTTCTGCTGGATACAATTTAATGTGTGCAAGTTGAGCACCAAGAAATCCCTGATCAACAATTCAGTTTCGGCCACCAACTGTACTTGTTCTGTCTGCCTTCTTCCTGCATCAGTAAAATAAAGGTAAAACTGTCTACTTATCTCTCTGAAAGGTTGTCTCAATTATTTCAGGAGCATATCAATTGACCTTTTATCCCTATCTCACAGTAATTCATTCTCAATCAAAACCCAATTTTGGTGGCAGCTCTGAGAGAAGAATGAGTGATTTTATACCATCTCTTGCACAATAAAATACCATTGCATGTTATACAAAAGCATGATAATTCCCACTGAAAAGGCTCTTAGGAGGTCATCAGAAGATTCTTGAAGAGGACAGCTTTTCTAAAAAAATGGAAATACTACAAATTACTGTACAAATTATACCGGCTCCCCTGTCAGATGCAAAGTGCTGCTGCAGTATAACTCACATTCTTGGATAAAAAACTTTAAGAATATGTTCAATCCAGGTCAAGATTATGTAATTACATGTCAGTATGAATAGGATTGATCAGATACAAGCTGTTCCACAATGACCAATGAAACTTTTTCCCAGTCTAGCAGAGTTCTTGCCTGGCACATGCTACACCAATGAATGCATCTTGAGAAGCCCAACTGAAACGAGCTGGTGCTCTCCAAGGATAAAACCACTATTTTCAGTTAACAAGAACTTAGCTGCTTTCATGTCCCTAAAGACCATTCCTTCACCAGTCATCACTGTAGACTTACTCATGTGCATTTGCACGTTAAGTAAATCTTTATGGCGGTCAAATCCATCCTTCTTTTTCCCCCAACAGTGAATGGAACCACAAGGAACCCCAAAACCAGGCCCAACAACTAAAGGAAGGAGCTGTGAGCGGCTGTGAGTAGCTATTGCAAGCCAAATTTATGACTTGCCTGCAAAAGTAGAAGCAGAAATGTGCTTGGATTATTCTACATAGCCTTTACCTTGAAGCACATCCTTGTTCCAGTTGCAGCAAATAAACATGGAAATGTTTTTTGCACTTCTGTTGCATACCTAATTCCTGCAAATTAGCAAGTAAAGAATTTTCTCAAGTCTTTCTATAATAAACTAATTTGAAAGTTGTGACTACCTTTTAAAACATGATCCTGGAAGAACAGGAAGTGGCTGGCCACCCAGGCTACATCACCATTTCCTGCATCACTAACCATCAAAGCAGAAGAGTCATGCAATGGGAGTCTGCTGGAAAACACTGCATAAAATCATAAGGTCTTCCAAAAAGCATTCATTTGAAGAAAAATTGGACAGAAGTTTTCTCAGTAAAGACTCCTAATGTTGACAGTGCAGAACTCCTAAATTAGTTGGAAAGGCACAAATGCCAGTTGATTTGAGATGATTAAAAAAAGTCATTTTATGATATATAATAAACCAAATAATTTTCCAGATTCTAGGATTTCAGGTAAACCATCTCAAACCTATTTGCTAAAAAGATGGGGGGTTTCCTTCCATGGAGGTTAAGTTCTTTATAAAAGTTTCTTAGGAGTGATAAGAAGGGAATCCTGATTTATACTCTAGGATTACAAATGACATGATATTTTAGGGCAGTGGATGATAATATTACACTCCCATGTAAGAGAAAAGCAATAGTATCCTGGCCAACTTTTGGGGAAAAAAAGAGACATGTAATAGAATCCTGATTTTTTTTTTTCTGGAATCAAGTCAGACCACATAGGCACGATGGAAAGTTTTGGCAGGGAAAAGGCACGCAGATTTAAAATGTTGCATTTGCAAAATTATAGCTTCTAAACCCCAGGTTATCTGTAATGGAAAGCCTTACATTTTCAAGAATGGGCCAGCAAATTACCCACATGTTGAACAAAAATCCTAAAACCAAAAAATAAACACTTGGGCAAAGAATCAGAACTCTCAGAGGGAGAGATTTCTATGTGACTTATCATTTTGAATCCACAAATGCAATGACATTAGATTTTAATATTCTGGTTAGGCTTAGGAGTGTGGGGGGTGTTGTTTTTGTTTTGTTTTGGCGGGGGTTTTTTCCTTTGGTTTGGGATTTTTTGTTTCTTTGGTTTTGGGGTTTTTTTTTTTGGGGGGGGGGGGTTTGGGGGT
>VZUI01060111.1:0-70540 GCA_013401135.1 Cettia cetti | reverse complement strand
CCTTTTCCTTTTCCTTTTCCTTTTCCTTTTCCTTTTCCTTTTCCTTTTCCTTTTCCTTTTCCTTTTCCTTTTCTTCCTTTTCCTTTTCCTTTTTTCATCTTGCAATCCCTTTCCAAGAGGGTCGATAGACTCAATAGACATGTAGTGGAACATAAGTACTTTGAATACTGCATTTCTGGCTCAGACTTCACCCAGGTGAAACAGGAGCGACTTGTGTTGCTATCAGTTAGGTGCCACTGTGTCTCCAGTGAGGAGCATGGAGCACTCAGCTCACTTCCCAAAGGCCAGAAACACACATGGCTGCCACATCTGATACTAATTGGAATATGCTGCTCTTCTCTCATGACAGGGAGTGAAGGGAAGTGATAAGTCAAGGAGAAAGAACAAACCTGTCATTATCTGAGATGAAGGTATAAGCATGGCATCTTGGTGATATAAGCAATGTCACTGCCCAGGTGTGTGGTTCTGTAGATAAAAAGTTTTCAGAGTTGTCAATATAGGACTGTCCAGAGACACACCTACTCATTTAAAGTAAACAAAAACCTCTTTTTGAGCAAGACCACAGATTTTTCAAAAGAACCAATTAAGGAGAAAACAATGCTTTTACATTATAGGAAAAAGAGATATTGAGCAGTTTTGCAATGCAGAATCTAGACACACTTCTTATTTAAAGTATTCACTGGTAGGTTGGTAGTTTATGTTAATCTCGTTTTATTCCCCATCTCTTCTTAAAAGGCAAATTGAAATGCTTGCATCGTAACTTTCTATGCTTTTTGGTTTTTTTAAATAGACTTCTAAGCTGGCAGATATGCATCATTTTTTAGAATGTTTTCATTAAAAATCACTGCACACATACATTTTCAGAAAAAGAAAAATACAATTTGATTCATGTATTTCTGCAACACCTAGAATAATTTTGCGGATTCATTTGCCTTTTCTTCCATAACTCAACATAAGAATATCTCAGAATTGTCAAATTGTGCAACTGTGTAGCTTTTCATTAGATCTATTGAGTCCATACACACTGTAAATTCCTGGTTATAAATTTGAAATATCATCTGAAATAAAGAAGTTCACTTCTTTCTATGACTAGAGTGCATTTGATTAAAAAATAAATTAATTTCATTAATTTAAAGGTGTCTGTAAATTAATATGTTGTAGAGCATTATATAACAGTAAAGATATTTCAAAATAAGAGATTATCTTGATCATCATTAATACTCAGTGGGATTGTGTTGGTGAGTGGTAAGCTAAGTCATTTTCCACTGATTGTTTCAGGATA
Organism: Cettia cetti; assembly: GCA_013401135.1. Classification (NCBI taxonomy): domain Eukaryota; kingdom Metazoa; phylum Chordata; class Aves; order Passeriformes; family Sylviidae; genus Cettia; species Cettia cetti. The sequence continues at coordinate 69,258 of VZUI01060111.1, read as the reverse complement.
ACTGGCCACTGGTCATTTTGACTCTTGCAGAAAATGTTTTTTCTTATTGTTTTGTTCTGAATAAAAATTTACAAAATCATCATCCAGATTGAAAAAAAAATGCTTTGTGTTGTCCATCTAATGAAACATAAACAAATTCAAGTGACATTTCCAATTTAGGTGACTTTTTAGATGATTGCACAAGGATGGAAAGGAAATCTATTGACATGAAAAAGATAGAGAAAAAAAGATGATATTTGAAGCAAGTTCATTAAAACATTTAGGAAAACAAGTTTAACTTTGTTTCATAGAAAAGCTGAATACCAGAAAACCCAAGTGTTTCAATATATTTTTACACCTACATTAATGTGGTAAGTCTTCTAGCATTTTGCAGTTTAGAACTAGGTTAATTACTTAAAGTTCCTTAAAATGCTATATGATGTTTTCATATAATTAACATTAACTTGATATATGTTAGTAATTAAAAAAAGAAACCAACCAAAAAAACAATGAAACCAAAAAAAAAAAACACTGCAACAAACAATCTTAGACAGCACTAAAATTGCTGATTTGCAGTTTGCTCCTAAGGATAGACAAGCTTATTCTTACATTCCCCCGAAGGACCAAATTTAGGATGATTCAATAAATCCACTATTTAGAATCTGTAAAAGGAAGCCATTAGCAATTAATGTTAATGTCTAAATGCAGTTAGATGTACTGTACTGTTTCATAAGTGATATGGAAAAAAACATTACTCCTTAGGGAAAAAATACTAGTAGTATTCAAATAATTAACTTTAATCCTTCAATCCTTCACATTCCTGCTGATACAAGTTTAAAAACTTGGATGTTATTTTGACATCAAAATTGAAATACCATGTTCTTCAGCCTTGTCTGCAAGATGACAGATTCATATTCTAGACTCAGAATGTTACATAAATTATTTCCTTGAATTTCTATATTTGTACTCATTCAAGGACCTAAGAAGATTTATTTTCCAGCATTCCTTCTGCTTGATCTAAGATCTAACTTTCATCCTCTTATAAGACCTCAGCTTAACTTTTCTGGGAATATATAACATTATTTGGACTTGGGACACTGTGACATTTTCAAACATATTCTTTTGTACATCAGTGTGGTCATTTTGATTCAGCTCTAAACATACTTTTAAATTTCAATATGGTCTTTCTGTCTGAGCAAGTTAACAGATTGAAGTGCTTGATCATTTCCACTGAAAGCACCCTGATTAGCCTGTTTCATACAATCCAGAGTCCTAGAGGAAATTAGACAAATGAAGCAGATCATTCAAGAGAAGAAACACCATACAACAACAGAGGGTTTCCACTGTAAAAGCTGAAGCACTGCCCTAGAATGGATGTAAATAGATCCCTTGATTTCAGCTAAATCTGAACATACAATTAGTCAGACACATTACTAACAAATAATTATACTCTTAACATTACTAATATAATTCTTATCTTTTTAAACCTCTCCCCTACAGTCAGAGACACATACATGGGTGTAACATTTCAGCACTGTGAGGGTGGTGAGGCACTGGAACAGGTTGCTCAGGGAAGTTGTGGTTGCAGAAGTGCTCCCAGCCAGGTTGGATGGTGCTCTGAGCAATCTGGACCGTTGGAAGGTGCCCCTGCCCAAGGCAGGGTGGTTGGAACTAAATGAGCTTTATGTCCCTTTGAACACAACCCGTTCTATGATTCTATGATATACTAGAAATAATACAAAGAAATACATATGTATATTTCTCTAGATCCCAGAGTCAAATATTAAAAGATACTTTTCCCTTATGATTCTGTCTTCACCTGTCTTGTCTCTGTGACATTATAGTATTAGTCACTCAGAAATGCTGGTGTTACCACTCATAGGCAAACACCTATTTGCACATCTCAAGAGTCTCTTATTTCTACTGGAGTTCCATTCCTTGTCCTTTGTTCATCATTTATGTTCCAATTACTAATTTTTACGTGTTCATTCCATGAGAAGAAAGTGTGATATGCATCCAACAACAAAGTGTGAGTGAACAATAGATAAAATGAACACTGAATATTTTTGAAACAATTGAAGAATGGAAATTAATAGCATGTGCTGCTTGGCAAGATTTAATAAATGCTTAATCAAATTTCAAAACACATGACTGGACAACAAATACTGCACTAAACAAAAAATTCCCTCAAGTAATTTTTTTTTAATTATTTTTAGTAAATGTTCTTTGACTTGTTCTTGTATTCATTATCTTATAAGGGTCTCATACAAACTGCTGTCAACTGGAATGTCATCAGTGACTTTAAACACGTTCTAGATCAATTTCTTAGACTACATAAGTGCTGCTTAAATCCCTCATTTACACTAACGCTGCTGGAAAAACAGCAGAGGCTTTAGTGATCCCAACAAAAATAATTAGGGTCTTGGTAAAATTCGTATCAAAAGGGGGAATAGGAAGACCAGAACATGCTAATTCATTGAGAAGGAAAAAACACTGGAAAATAAGGGAAATATGCAGAAAATTCTGGACAGAAGTTGGAGAGGGATATTTCTCATGATTAAAATATATCATAAACAGTAAGAGAAAAAAAATCTGAGGAAAAAGAAAAATATATCCTATGAGATTTATTGCTACAAATTCCACTTGAAACCATGAATTTAGAAATATGTAGGAACAGACAAAGAAAAATCATAAGACAGAAACTACTTAAAAATAAGCAAGAGAGAAGTAAGCTCTTACATTTCAGCCATTCAAAGATTTCTCCCTATTGGAAACTTTTTAAAAAATATTATCACCGAGTAGATTACCTTATTGTTCTCTGGAACAGCTGTTCCTTGTAGCTCACAGACAGTTAGTGGAATGCAATTGTTCCTTTATAGCTTTTCTCAGACATGTTCTGCAAACATGAATGAAGAAGGGCTTTGCTTAAAAATCTTCAGTATCATTGTAAACTACTGCAAAGCTATCTCTGCAACCAGACTTTTCCCTAGTTGTCTTTTCTAGCTGATCAGCATCAAGTTTCCATGCATCCTAACTTTAACTTAATATTATATCTATGGAAAAAAAGGGTGAGTAGGTATATCTCTCAGTGAAGAGGAAAAAGTTGTGTGCTGCAGTCCCTTCTGTACTTTCTCCATAGCTGTATTATGAGACAGTCATATTATTGACAGTCTTGATTTTTTTTGTTCCCTTAGGTCCACACGGACTTGTGTTGGCTTCACACCAACTAAGCAGAAGCTTAGAGATGGGGGTAGGGGTGTGTGTATGTGTATACGTTTAGGCATTTTCTGACCTTAGATAACAAAATGGCAACTCCAAGTAAAAATTTCAGATACAAAAGCCATGTCCTACAATGGAATGTGTTTGAGCACAGAGCAGTTTGTTCATTTCTAGTCTGAGGAAAAAAGAAACTCAAAGTAACTCAAATTCTCAAGAGCTTTGGGATACCATCAGCACTAGAGCAGTTCCATGAGGACTTCATGAAGCTCTCATTAACTCAGACAGTGGTAGCACGTTAGTTACTTTTCTAAATAACGATGAATCAGATTAAAATTTTAGCAATAGCATTTCCATACTATAGACTTTTGACTGCTGGCAACTACTTAGTACTTCTGTTTCAATACCAGCTACCTTGTTTCAAAAATAACCATAACGTAGCTCAAAGATTGCCATCCTGAGAGAAAACATTTTGCATGATGATGAGTAAGAATCATACAAACTCTGATATTACTAGTCAGGTTAAAGTAGAATTAAAGTACGACTGGGTATACCCAGAAGGATGAAATGCTACCTCAAATATCCTAGTAGGAAAAAATAATTAGTCCTTTAAAGTTATCTAAATTAATCAAGAATAATAGGAGAGAGAATATATCAGATTCTCCTTCCTCTTTCCTTCTTTAATTGCCTTCATTTTATATGCAGATACAAATTAGCCTTAGATCACACTTGTAAAATATTAAAACTCCAGTGAGATTGCTGTTGGGCTAACTTGTATTCAGAAATAGATTTTACATTTGATGCTTCTTGTTAAATATAAAGAGCAAAAATTCCTTATTTTATTTGAAAAAGAAATACATGTTGTATTTATTTCTAAGCATTTGGAGCAATTTTTCACACCTCTCTGTGTATCTGAAGGTAAAAGCTTATTAACAAAAAAAAATCAAAGACCTGATTAGGTCATCCAGATAATCTCCTTCCAGTGTGAGATAAAAGATTGTTGTTATTTAGTATTTGTGTTGCCGTGTTAAACCAAAACACTGCCATACAAATAGTACAAATAGGGCTGTGATATTACTTGTCTGGTGGAATCACACTCTTTGGGTTTTAAATCACAGAAAATACTGAGGACATGCTAAAAATAGACAGGTATAATTGGATGCGTTAGCAATCGTAGTGAACACAGTAATCATGCGTGATTGCCAGGATAACTATTCTTCTATTTGCCTATGCTTAGCACTTCTAAATACATTCAGCCTTGAAAATCCCATCTATAGAGCATGCATTGCTATACTAAAGCCCCATGAGGTTGAATTAATAGTGTTCTTGTAATTCACGCTTCCAGGAGTGGGGTTTTTTTTCATCAGGGTAAGCCACAGTGTTAATGCCCTGTATATGCACTTGTATTTCAATGCAGAAAACACCTTGGTTTGTACTATTTTGTTTTGGATATGATTCAACAAAGCACTTAAATATGAGCGTAAATTTAAAGCATGAGGAATCTTGCTGATTATAATGAGACTACTCGTGTGTTTAAGGTTAAGTATGTTCTTAAGTGTTTTGCTGTATTAGGACCTCAGATATTATTATCACTGATTTATTGGGGAATGTGCAGGTGGGAATGAAAGAGATAAAATGCATAGTTTGCAGTAGTGTGTGACTCTTTATATATTAATATTTCCTGAGATGAAATATATACATGAAACACAAGGAAAAGGTAAGAATGTTTTTGTTCTGCATCTCAGAAATCCCAATAAATGTGTGCTTGGGAAGATTGATTTTACATACAGTATCTTTCTGTTTCATTATAAAGCCACAGAAACTTCATTTTTTAAAAAGAATTATTACTTCTGTTTGATTTATCAATAATGCTCTTGCTGTAATTATGGCAGAAATAATGAATGGATCTCCTGTCTGCCATGAATTATGCTACCTTGTGCACAGCTAGCCTGGTGGGCTTTAATGATGCCTCAGACAAATTAAACATATTAAAGTTTGTTATGCACAGCCACTTCCAGTGTAACAGAAGTAAAAATCAATTTCTGAGCCAACTTTTAAGCAAAATATCACTCAAAAAAAAGATAAAAGAAAGGTGCTTCTAATTTCTCCCATTATCAGAGGAGACATTGATACAGGTTTGGAGAACTCATGCTTGATGTCTTATTGCTCTGCATCTCACCAGTGAAAGTTGCCCACCCTCTCTCACACTGCATTGTATCTTGTGGTTCAGGATGATTCAAACCAAGTGATGATGGATGGTGATATTACCCAGTGAGAAGGAAATGTAGCAGGATCCAGCCTCCCTGAATACCATCAGATGCATCCTTCTTTGAATGGAAAGAGTATGACACAATTTTTGTCAGACAACAGATATCCTTCAGAAGACCTTACTGTTAATTTCAGAGCAATTTTCTTTCTAAAAGTTTCCTCATGGAGAAATAACGTGGCTACACTGATGGCATTGGAATGAAGGATTTCCCAGTCTCACTTTGTATTTTGCCTGGCCAGTTGGAGTGGTTACGCCTGTCACCACATCACTAAACCCAGTAATGAAAATGGACCTTTTAATGAGTTACATACAATGCATAATTGCTATAAAACTCTAACATCCTCCGTGCAAATAATTCTTTGGAGATCATTAATTAGATTTTGAGGAATATTAATTTCTCTAAACCAAAAAAAATATATATTACTACAGGGAAATGTGCTTGAATCAGTTTTAACTACGATAAAATTACAGTCTGTGACAATTAATCAAGTGGAGCACAAGAGAGCCTGGTTTAAAATGAAAAGTATACTGTTAATACCACTTCCCATGGTTACAACTAATTAGTATGCATAAAGAGTATTTTAAGAAGACTGTAAGTTATCTGTGCTTCAGAATATTTCCTGTTTGCACTTTGATGTGAAAATAGCACAGCTACTGATAGTTCAGAGCTACTCCTGTGGCAACATGATTTTAGGAACATATTTCTAAAACATACAAATTTTAATCAGTGCCCCAAGAGTGCATCTATTTATATCACAGGGCACCTACAAAACAGCTTGAGTTCAGGCTATTAAAAAAAAAAAAAAAAGAACAAGAATAAGGCCAAGTGATTCTACTCTAACAAAACTGTGATTAAGACACTTGGGTACAAACAGAGTTGCCCCTGGGGCATCATAAAAACTTACTGTAAAGCTTTGAAATAATGCTACGAAGTTAATTTTATTAAACTTAACAATTCTGACATCTCCATCATTCTCACTTTAAATGGAACACTGAGAAAACAAACAGTTGATTCAGTTTGCAAGATTATAAATAGCCACTGTTTTCTGAATATTTAAAGGACACTGTGCAATGGAAACAAAGCAAACAAAAATCCCCAGCAAAACCCACAAACAATTGTGTTGCATTGCCATTAAGTGAAGACTTTTTTCTGGAAAGCTGAAGCAAATAATTTGCTTGTATGCAAAAAAAGGGCAAAACACTGTGCCCAGATGCAGTCACATAGATCCAGACTATCTTTTGCAAATTTTTTTAGAGTTGCTTCACCTTACTGCTAGTGCAGCTGAGACGAGAATTTGAGAACTGATAACAGACTGACACTCCAATTCCTGTTGATCCCAAACATTGAATTCTGCGGCTGAAGAATCTCAGCCTTGCCTTTGTGCTATGCTGGTGGGATATCAGTGTTCTCCCATCTTTCTTTATCCTGTTTCACCGTAGAGGTATACAGCACCCTCCAGAAATCTGAAATATTCTCAGAGAACTAAAACTGTCATTTTTATGTGCAAAGCCGTGGTAGTAGCTGTGGTAGTGGCAGTGTCTATGAGAGGTGACATCCCCAGCTGCAGGACCAGTGGCAACACTGACAGTTTCCAGGATGCAGCACAGAACAATCATGTTTCCTCCCTCTCAGGCATGGTGGAGGCAGGTCTCTGAGGCTATATGTAATTTATTCATCATATGCTCTCTGCCGCTGTGTCCCAAGATCAGCAGAGGCAGGATGGTGACGAGCAGCCACAAGAAGCAGGATGTGCTTCCAGCTCTTCCAGCCCAGATACAGCTCAGGCATCTCACAGCTTATTCTGATCATTCTTCAGGCTGGAAGGCTCTTGCCATCATCCCTGACGTATCCTTCCTTATGCATGAATGTATACTTTCCAAAAACTATTATTTCCTTCGACTTTCTTGCAATAGCCACTGTGAATAATAGTGATAAATAGTTTATTGGGGTTTTCTCAGGGGGCAGCCTGAGACATCTGATTACTCAACATTACTTTTTATGCTACGGGGTTTAAGATCTAAGCAACTATCTGTGCTACTGATAGAATGTTGTGGCCTTGGGCAATCATGACTTTTTCTACTAAGAACATTTATCCTTATGTCAAACTTTAAATATTCATAAAGACTCCAAGAGACAAGACACATTTTTCTGAATTGTTCACAATAAATAAGTAAATAAACAAATGGGTTTTGCACATCGTTTGCTGCTAACTCTAATCCCTTCCCTTCTAAACACAAGTACAATACACTTTAAATCGGAGCAAACACTGCATTTTCATAGACAGGTGCAATATGTTTATATCATGTATCGGACTTCTCATGGGAACGAAAAAAGCTTTTCCCTATTAATGATTTTTCTTCTTGTACATTAAACAAATTATTAAAAAACACACTAATGACCAAAACTAAATTAATATATTTGTGGCTCTGTAGCTCAGAATTTTCTTAATTACAAGGAAAAAAACATACCAAATCATTTGTAGCTGTTTGTACTTCAGTGTAATTTAAGAGCCTCAAAAATACATTTAAATCATCACAAGTGTATTAAATTACACTTCCTAGTAATACAGATTATATGTTTAACTGTATTGGGCATAAACACATTTAACATTGTATTATCTGCTATTGAAGAGAAAGTAAGATGTGCACAAAACTATTCAGCAGAGTTCAAATTCAATAATTACACTTTTCCTTCAACGAGAGACAGTCAATGCAAAATCTCTCACTGCAACAAAATCCTTAAACTGTATTTAATGTGTTCAAAGTAGAATTTCTTCCAAATACATACTCAGGTGTATTTTGTCCAAATAGGATGATATGGGGCGGGGTTGTTGTTTTTTTGTTTTTTGGGGTTTTTTTTAATGTCTGGAAGAATACACTAATATGTATCAAAGTGCAACAAACAGAAAGGGTATGAGAAGCTGGAAGAAGCTGTATATGATCTGCTTTAGAAGGAAGTATCAGGACTAAGTTCCAGGTGTATACAAGACAAAGTGTCTGTGTACAGACCACATGTGAGCTAAGAGATTGAAATATCATTGCACTCAATGGAGGACATAGCTTGTGGGGCCCAGAGAAACATGCAGCTGTCCTTAGGCATCCACCTCATCTGTTTGTACACAGAAGCTGGTACTCTTGCAGATATCCATGGCCACCTTTTCCACATGACAGATGGAACTGCAGAGGGTCTCACTCTATCAGATCTTGCACCTGATAGAGGTGTCACAGTCTGCAGCACTGCAGATGGCTCCAGGTACCAATGTTTAGACAGCTCAGTAAACCCCCATTTTAGGGTGAACTTTGTGAGATTTGATGGAGGAAATATTGATTCTCCTTTTTGAATGTCTCCATAGAACTATTTTCTCCAGTGGACCTTCAGCGCTGCTCATCATGAATTGAGGCCTTGACTCCAATGCGAATACTTGCTGTTTTCCTGGACAAAAAATACATTTTGTTCTCACAGGTAATAGCCCTTATGGGACACCTTCACTTAGTCACCTAGATTTATAAGATCAATAAATGAGCTTAGGAGAACTAGCTTCAGAAACTTCAGATCCCAAATTAAAATTATTATTCAAAGCTACCTTACAAAATTACCAACCAGCTTGTGATCTCTAATCTATCAGATCGGCACTGTCAGCACCCAATAATGAAGTAAAATTCATGAAATGCATTTTTTTAAAGTCTGTAAAAGCCTTGGTAAAGTAAAAGTTCCTACAGTTCTGAACAATACCAATTGGAATGTGGGATTCCTGTAGGAATAATGCGAGCGCAGAATCCTGACATCTGTGAGAAGTGTTCATTTTTCAAAAGATGCTGTCAATATGTCATTAATATTAAGAGAAATAAGGTTAGTAAAGTTCAATATATATTGAAGAGTTTCCTTGACATTTAACACATCATATTAAAAGCTTCTTCAAGAGGAAAGAAATATCAACTTGTCACCTAGAGATTGAAATTGAACTGCTCTGAGACAAACTGCTGTTTCTTTCCCATGATGAGATTCACAGGATGGGCAAAATGACAAGATAAAAATAAACTATCTGGGAAAAAACATCAAAAGAAATATAGCCATTGTTACAGTTACTGCCAAAATAATCTAGAAAATCCAATTGTTCCCCAGTAATAATATGTGACAGAAGTCCCCACACATTCAGATCTGGTCTTGAAACACAGTGGAAAGCATTACTAAAGATATAGTCTTCTGCTCCATATAATCTGTTAAATTCCCTGGGAAGAAAATAGCTCCATTTTTTAAGATAGATCATATTTTCAAATCACAAAGCATAAAAATTTATTTTCTGTTTTTCAAATAAAACATTATGAGTAAAGAAGAAACCTTATAGCTCCATGAAATACTATGCAGTGAAGCCAATTGCCAAATCATGAGTAATAGTAATAGGACAATTTTACATTGAAAAAAAACTACGTAATTTTTCTGAATATATTCATGGGGAAAAACTATTTTGAAGATGTTTAAATATATTGCTAAAAAAAATGAGCAGTATCAAATGCAAATGCATAGGTGATAAAAACTAAGTAAATATATTGATAGGAAGGATAGAATAAGGCTTATTATTTTTCAAAACAGATTTTGATGTCTGAATGGCTCAGTCTTTTGCTTTTTGTTAACATGACTCTTCAACTACAAGAACACTACTCCTAGTTCTTTGCAGTAACCAAATAAATGTTTAAAATTTATAAGTGGAAACTCTGATTGACAATTAAGGACAAATTGTACACCAAAAGCGCCATGAATACAAGTGTTTATGTTAAGTCACATAAAGCATCTTCTATTGTTTACTTAGCATTTCAACATTATATACAAATAATCTATTCTTTAGCTTCAATTCTTTACCTATGTATTAGTGGCATCACATATTTTAGTGGAATCTTTTTCTTTTCATCTAAAAACTGAGCACACATTTCTTTAACAACTATATATATTCCAGAATTTGAGTTTCAATTTAAAATCCAAGCAAATATGTCACAAGTTCCATTTTCCAAGTCCCTTTAAAATGTCCATTGTCAAATAAAGGCTAAAAAACTTGCATTTATTCCTTCACCACAGTTGCAAAGATGTTATCTGATAACCACTCCCCTAGACCTATAGACAGAGAACCCAGTGAGTATTTCAAAGGATCAACCTGTTGTCCAAAAAAACCAATCTACAGAAATTTGTTGAGCTAGTATCACAAATAGAGGTGTGACTATGAGTTATAGGTCTTTTATCATCTGATAAAAATTATGCCTAGCTGCTTGTTCTGAATTTATTGTTTTGTGAACCACGTAACAGTTTGTTTCAGGAGTAATTTTTGATGATTAACAGTTCTTTTTAAATTGGCATTTTCAGAATAATCACATTAATCCAAGAGCCACAAAGTGCTGAAGGAAACAGCCTGAAGGAAAAGGGAATAAACTACTTTGAAAGACCCAATGTGTTCTGCATCTTATTATTTATTGTTAAAATTTTCTTTGGAAAGGTCATATACGACAGATTTAAGATTGAATGTTCATTCAAGATTTATCATGTCAGCTTTCAATAGTTTATGTATTTGAAATTACTTTTGCCTACACACAGAAGGCAAATATACTCATAAAAATCCAAATTATGTTGAAAACATACCATAACACTATTGAAGAAAGCTTTAAATGTTAAGAAATGCCCATCTTTAAATTTCCTGTCCATCTTTCATTCTTTTTGCATCCTCTTGCACATAAGCTTTTTGACAAAATCTAATTATGTGACCACTTTTCTCTTTCACAGGACCTCTGCTTTGCTCAGTGCACAGAATGTTCACATAATGTGCAACTACTCCTCATTTTTCAATCTGTGACTTGAGGCCTTATTTACTGCACTCTAGTCAAACCCTTCTCTCAAGACAGAACTGTTAATTTCCTCATAAGTTTCTCTCCTGCTCATCACCGCAGTATGTAAACAATTAAAAATATTAATTAACCACTGTTCACAACACTCCTACAAGATTATAGAGAACTAGAGAGCAAAGTAATTAAGGTCAAGAAGTCTACTAATTTAGCAACTGTGGACAATAGTCTCCTTTAGAGCATATTTCTTTCCTCTTGTACAATGACATAGACCCTTTATTAACAACATACATATACTATACAATTAAAGCCTACAGCATAGTACATTTGCAGAAGGCAAGAGTTTGATTAGAAAAGTAAAGCAAATTCTGAGATTCCCTGACTGTGAAATTATTTTCCTTCTTGATTCCAATAAAATGCCTATAAGGGAGCTTTTTTGAAATTATGTAAAATTTCTGTTAAAAAAAATCCAGTTCTGTCACATGACAGGAAACTGAGAGCAACAAGGATTTATATCAGGATGGGAAAGCTTTGTGCTACTAGAGCTGAAAGAGTGGCTGACAGCACTAATAATTCATCAGCTCCTGTGTGGACCAGCACAGGAAGGACCAGGACATTAGGTGAAATTCACAGGTTCTTGCTAATGACATAAAGTGGGAGTCTTAAGCTCCATTACATACTGTGCAGGGCAATATGTTCATTGTGAAAGATGACCATTTTGTCTGTATTCTTCTCCCAAAAGAGTGATCCAAAGCTCTCCCTATTCAATCTCATCTCCATCTTTTCTTATGATGAATCCATTTTGTCTTGAAGGAATGTTGCATTATACACATGAAAGACATCATAAAGCCCTCAAAATGTTTAGGGAAGGCCATTTAAGTCAACCAAAACTAACAATACATTAGTTTTTACAACAGATACAAAGCCAGATAACCAAAAGTTCTTTCATTTCTTTTTGTCTCTTGACAAAACTTCATTACATTTGTCCTTTTGTTAAGTTCAGGGGTTTTTGTATTGATAAGTCAAGTTTTTGAAACATTTTCCACAAAGACAGAAGGTCTCTGTTAAAGATACATCTATTAAGATTCAAGTAATCATTCTGCTTTAATATCTGACCTTTCCTCTGTAATTTAACCTGTTGCTTGGTTTCTGAATTAAGACTTATTTTTCTAAGCTAATTTAAGTTTTCCAACTCATCCTGTCTCACAAGGGTATAATCACCTACTTTTCTGAAAACTAACTCATTTCCTTTTATCATGCCCAGATTATAAAGGCAAGTTGGAGTAAAAGTGAAATAAAACAATATATCCTTTCCTTGTTCTATTTATCACTCACCAGTGAGGTACAGGCTCCTGCATCATGAGGGATGGTCTCAGCTGAGCAGTTTCACCTTCCCCATTTATACACAGGAGCAGATGGCTTCTCACCTACTGCTCTCTCTTGAGGGTTTTAACTGTAGCAATGTAAATGAAGTGTTCAGGTTGTTGGGTTCTTTTTTCTAAAAAGTACTGTTTAGAGACCCTTTGAAATTGTTGCATTTAGTGACCTCTAGTGCTAAGGGTGTCAGTTTATTTTCACACTACATTTTCTTCTAGGATAAAACTCATATACAAGTACATGTTATAATCAGCCACAGTTGTCTTCAAGGATACATATGAACTTTATTTTCCTCTCTTATCCTGTTCTTTTAATATTCATTCTTTGTTCAGTGAAAGTTATTGTCATCTGCTTGTCCAAACTTGCCATAGTGCTAAGCCCATTAGACGTAACGATTCCCATCTGCTATATTCAGAATACAAGATGAAATAGAGAAGGGTCTGTTTTCTAGAAATAAGTCTGGTCATTAGAGAATGAAATTAACTCTTTATTTTTGCCTTTACTAAACCAGATACGTCATGACTGTGATCTGTGAAAGAACCACAGTAAAAGCAATGTATACCAAGTCAAATACCAGCACACTCTGAGTAACTTATAGCAGAAAGATAGGCACCTTACATTTGAGATAAAGAAGAATGCTTCAAATGAAGGAAATATTAGGAAATAATTTAAAAGTACCAAAAGAAATAGAAAACAAATGCAAGGACCACTGGTAGAGAGGAACAGAATGGAAACAAGTTGACTGTTAAATGCAAAGCCAAGTGAGCACGGCCCAAATTTCTTAAATTCTTAACAACAAAACAAAAGACACAAAAAAATAAAATACATTAGAATAGCAAAAAAAAAAAAAAAAAAAAATTGAAAAAGTAGTATGACAACAGTGAGCTAAGTTTAAACACCAGTGAGCTGAATCAAGCACTAGTTAGGAGCTTGAGGAAGGATGAGATGATATAGAATGCAATTTTCCAAAGAGTTCACAGCAAGGAAGACAATTGAAGAAGTTTGGAAAATTTTTAGCTGAATCAGCAAATTAAAAATTATTGAATCTTCAGCACTGCTTTGGATAGAAAAAAATTGTAGATAAACCAGACATGAAGAATGAGTAGCAAAGACAAATTAGTTCGAAACAACTAAAGTTGTAAGGTGAAGGGTACTGGGAAACCTGAAAAAATTAAGAACACTCAAGGTAGATGAAGCCTTGATGGTGAATAAACCTTCCAAGAAACTCAGGTATGAGGGTGTGCCATGTCAAAAGCAGGAAAGAAAAATCCATGTTTGCTGACACAAAAGTAGTTTCCATAAACTCAATTTAAAGCTTTGTAATTCTGTTTCAAAGAAAGACTAAAGAGTCAAACAATGAAAAAAGCTTTCTCTCAAGTGTGGGACCTTAATGACAAAGGAATGCACTAGGAAAAGCAATGGGAAAAGATGGTTAATAGCTCACTCGTTTAATATATTGATCAACCAGATGGTTCAGAAAAGCAAAGGGATAAAGGAATTGAAAGCTACATTTCTGGAACTCTATACTCTGGACATAGCAAGGTAGGTATAAAACTATATTTCTCAATTAATTGCAAAGAAATTTACTCCAACATATAGCCTTGAAAACACCATGCATTTTAACTAATGTCACTATAAATACTGTGTTTCCCATGGTTGGACTTCATTTTCATATTTGCATTCTTCATAATCCTGCTTCTCACATAATTGAAGTGCCTTTTTTCTACAGCACTTATATAGGGAAAAGAACCCCTCACATCAAGAAAACTCAGAGTCTTCTAAATAAGGAAATAGACAAGAGCCAATCCAGCTAATCAGCCTAAATATTTTTTAAATGAAAACAATGGGCAAGAGCCTCAAACCTACTCAAATGTGTTTAAACTCCCATAGCACAATGAGCACTTAACAATGCTTTAAACAAACAGCTAAGAGTTTCTCAGAGCAGGGAGTCCTTGAACAGCATAAAGCTAGGGAAACCAGTTAATATTTCCTAGTTTAAACCCTTGCATGTGGGAAGTGAAGGGGGAAGAACAACTCTAGCAGTGTGGTGGAGGAGGCTGACTGTAGTGCTATTCCTGCTGAGGTACCTTACCTGGCAAAGCCCCAGCCAGCTGAACCAAGATCAATGTAAATCACAGCCCTGACACCTCACAGCTGAGTAAGGAGGAAGTGAATAGAAAACAATGTTTTTCCTTCTACCATCTACATCTTTTCCCATCAGTCAGAGACGATTCAGATATATACCTTTCAGAAACATTCCAGACAGTCCAAACATAGAAATTAAAGTTTCTTCTATTACCTGGGTGGTAGAAAAGCACATTGTAAAATTAAAAGTTAAATCACATGACTTTATACAAGAATAATTATTAAACTGTATTTTTAAAGAACATACTAAACATACTATGCTCAAATTTCTGAGCTATTATTTGTATCTTTAAAAAATTTCACCACAGTTGTTTCTCTTAGTTTCAGACAGACTGGAGTTAATTAAGGCCAGTTGGATCAATGAGATTTAGTTACCTTGTCCCAAGAAATTGTTAGTTCCCACTGTTAGAAAATAAACAAAAGAGTAAACCTGAGCAAAAAATAGGTCCAATAAGAACATAAAGAACCTCTATCTATAAATATATTTGTACCACAGACATTCATAATTGATTAACGTATAACATCTATATATACCCCTACATAAAACATGTAACCACTATGTAAAACAAATGTAGAACTCTTCTCATTATGATTGAAATTTGCATGTAAAGTATGAAGGGGAATTTATTTACAGCACTTTTTCCTCTGCTTATTGCAGGGAACACTTAAGAACAAAATGAATATTCAAATAAATCTAAATCATTTATAGTAGTTTTTTTCAATGATGTCTTTAATCTAGTCATTTGCAGAATAATTGCAAGAAATAATTCTGGATTTCTGATAAACCAAAGCTTATTCATTTCTACATATGCATTAAAATCAGAAGTTCAAACTTTGAGAATAAGAAAAGTGCTAAGTGATAAGTGCTGTTGAATTTGTTCATTTCTATCTATCTATCTCATCTGTATGGTAATTAATACTTTATCAAAGACTAAAGAGCCATTTTAGTAATTTGTTGATGATGAATGTTCTACTATGAGCTTTTACATAATGTCGTGGTTCTGTATTAAAGAAGAAAAGAAAGAATGGAATGCTTTCCTTATAACTGCAAACAGTCAAGGAGAGTACCTTTGGTGCCAAAAAGATTATTTGTCTTCTGATCTGCCTTGAAGACGGATACCAGGGGTTTTAGAAGGAAGCTGTCATAGTACTTAATTCTGCTCTGGTGTTGATGTCTTCACCTCTTCCAAATAATTTCCAAGAGTTGTCAGGCTGGCTCAGATCTGGAACATGAAGTTGAGTAGAATCTCTGTTTACTGGGACACACAGCACATCTGCACAGACTCAGGAAACTCACAGGGCATGACAGCTGTCAATGTTCACTTGACCTTAAACAGAGTAAGTGCTCCCAGCCACATCTTCAGCAGTACACAAGATGCTCTTCAGTTGTACCTGAGTGTTGCCCAAAGTGTAAGCTGCTGCGCATATGTTGCCTGGCACAAAACAGAAGCTGCTTCCATTTCCAGTACTGGTATCCCAAAAAATTGAGTTAGAAACAGCTCACTCTGTAATAAAATTGCTAGCTGCAGATGAGCAGTTGTCACTTGCTCAGTGTGTGTTTGCAGTGTTATTGGCACCGTGTGGACAATTCATAACCTTGAAAAACACCACCTTACATGAATTCAAGTATGGGGACCAGTTTATAGTGAAGCATTGAAATATCTATCTGCTGTTGACAGGGGTTTCAGAATGCTGATCTATAACAGGGAAAGAGCAGCAGCAGTGAGATCCTTTAACTAGCACAGAGTCAGATCAATATGCTTCAAAGAGCAGTGCTGTGCCATGCCAGTTCAGGCCATCAGCCTGCACATCCTGTGTAGGACCACATTTTCAAAAGAACATACCTCTTATTCTTGAAAATTCTCCATTGTTCTGGAGTACCCTCTATTCTGTATTCATATTCTCTTCTGTACAGCCTAATCACAATTTTGCAAATGCATTGATAATTTGCAGTATCTCTGTTTCTCCAGCTGTCACACATGGATAAAAATATTCTTAAATTACAGCACTCCTGTGAGGCTTAATTTATTAATGCATGTACTCTTAGATTCAGAATTGAAACATACACACAAATTATTATTATTATTGTTATTACTGTTCCATTTCAAAAATATTTTGAAACTGTAAAAGAACCAGCGAAATATGGTATTCTGAAAGCACTGGTTGTTATATCCTTTTGAATATTACCCTGCTGAAATTATCAATCAAATGGTATACATATATTTTATCGTCATTTACACAACATGTAAAATCATTACAAATTATGCTTGGTTCAAAAGAATCAGAGTTTTCTGAAGTCATGAGTAAGTCTTTTTCTTAGCTATATAAAAAAATTTAGATAGTGAAAGCAGGTAACAACTATGATTTCTCTTGAGAATTCTTGATAATAATACTACTGTCTATTATACCGTGCACGTGTATGACAGTTTGGGGTCTATTTGAGTTTCTGAAACAACTCTTTTTGCACGAACTCTTATAAGTTGGCTGAACACTGCACCAGAAATTACAAACTATGATTGTGCAAGCAGCTAAGTCAAAATAGTAAAATTAAAAAGCCTGAAGCAAATCACAAAAGCTATATATAGGACTGTAATTCAGGGGCCTTATTTCACAGATGCTTAGCATTGCTAGTTGCCCTACATGCCATAAGCAATTTCATCAAGGCAGTAGTGCCACCACTAAATGCCTTACGTATTTGCATGCTGCCATTCTCATCCTATGGCACCCTGAATCCTGTGTAGCCACAGGTGTGCAGAACAGCACTGAAATCAGTTTCCACAGCTGACTAGGACTTGCTATTTATATCTTAGTAGCAGGATATCAGTTTCATAGCATCCTACATACAATTACTGTAAGAGGCAGTCTGTTATATGCATTATATTACAATTATATTCTGTATATTACCTTTTTTTTCCAGACGAAGTACATCCATAAATAAACAGGTCACAAAATTAGCCTATAGAGGTTTAAAACTGAATATGTGTAGTAAACCCATTAATTCTGGATGGTGAAAGTTTTATAAGTGCACACAGTAATTCTTGGGAGAATTTTCAGAGGAGTTTCTGTTCTTCCAGACTTGCACTGCACACAGTCTATATTGTAAATCATAACACCACTATTAACAGACTTGGTTGATTAGGAATATTGAGTGGCAGAGGTTAAGTGGATTCAGGAAGCACACTATAGATCTGTATAAATTTTCATAATATTTTGTTTTCTCTTTTCCCAGATGGTAGTAGAAATTCTTTCAAGCAAAGTAGCCACAGCTGTTGTCCTTAAATACTTGGCAATTTTGCTTACGGTGAGATTAAGTTACCTCAAATTTTGCAGTATTGGCTTTTACTTTGTACATTTGAAATAAGAAATGTTTTAAATACTGCTAACAAATAGAGTTAGTTAACTAAAAATCCTTAGGGCATAGGCATATGTTGTGAATGTAGCTGGAGCAGTTTGAGAAATTACCACCCCCAGCTGTTTACTGCCACCCTGCAGCTGGAAATTACACCCCACACACAGCTGGAGCACCCTAATTGTCCATATGGGCAGTTGTAGTTAGTTTCCATGAAAATTAGACAGCTATACCTCAGTTACCTTCAGAGGAACAGAAGAAATCCTGGCAGTGAGATAGATAAATGTGGAGACGGTACAATAATAGAACAGAAAAAGGAAAAACTATCAAACTTTTGTTGGAAATGAAGAAGAGCTTGGCTCTCCCTCCTTTGTTCAGGAACTGTACTTTAGCCAAAACCTTCATCCTTGCCTGAGGTTTGCTGTTGATATAGAATCATAGAATCATTTAGGCTGGAAAAGACCTCTAAGACCACTGAGTCCAAACACTAATTTAGTACTGCCAAATCCACCACTAAACCATGTCCCTTGGTGCTACAACTGCATGTCTCTTAACCACCTTCAGGGATGGTGACTCATGTCCATGTTCATACACAAAAATTGTGATAACCATCCCAAAGCCCTAAAAGTCCTAGTCAAGGATAAATCTGGCCTGCAGAACTATTGTAAGGGAACACAGAGGGTCACTGTACCTACAATCTGGGCCCCCTCCCCTCATGGAATCGCGTGATTTTTTTTTCAAATGCTTACTTTCTGGGAGAGTTCTCAGCCAGGTCCAGAAAAGTATAAAGCAGAGAGAGAATTAGCCCCGTGGAAAGGGGCTTACCAGAACATTTACACTGGAAAGAGAGCTTCTCCTACCAGCTCACATGAAATGTGTAGCAGCAAAGGAAGGAGGACAAGTTCTAAAAATATCCAGTGGAATAAACTTTTCTTCCATTTACTTTCCACTTCCAGGAATCATTCTTGGATCAAATGTCCTAAGAAATTGTTCTCACAAAAATTTAGCTGTAAGTGCAGTACAGGCACTACCATCCAACAACTGAAGGTTATTGCATATAGGCTATAAAAAACATATATTGAAATAGAATCATAGAATGGTTTGGGTTGAAAGATATTTTAAAAGTTAATTTAGCCTAATCCTTCTGCAATGAGCAGGGAGATCACTGACATGGGTGAGAATGAGGATCCACATTCTCCTTTTTCTGAGACAAGATATCCTGTTAAGAAACCTCTCAACTTCCCTTTCTGATGCCATTTCACTACATTTAAAATACAGAAAAGAATATATGAGCCTGCAGAGTGAGAAGGATTTGAGACTCTTGTGGGTACTATGTCCTCCTGGGAAACCTGGATTTCAGTCAGTGCTCCCATGAATATTTACACGAAGAGAAAAAGCTCCTAGAGGCGAGATTAAAAAGAGACTCCACTGAGAATGCCGTGTTTGGGAGCAAGCAGCAGAAAGACACTTAGGCACTGCTCATTGCTGTCAGGAGTCTGCAGGGCGCTGGCCTCAGAGAGGAACCCAACCGAAAAAGTTCCCATGCTCTGCTCTTCCTTCCCTCCTTCTCTAACATATTCAGGTATGGGGCAATGTTACTTTGAGACCACACCACTATAAATCAGTCAATTAAATAATTACAGCACAAAAAGAACAGCAACACTCCGCTTGCAGCTGCATAATTGTTAGATGCTTACTGTGGTGATAAGTTACAGTATGCCAACACAGTTTATGAAGAGATGAGCATTTCAATTCATCTCTCTTAGATATCTGTTCAGGATGGGATGAATCCCCCTCTGGAAGACGACAGATAGTCTACACTGGCTATGAAAGCAGACAAAATAAAACTATTTAAACTAGACATTCAATATTTGTATTACTGAAGTTAGACGACTTCACCTCCTAGGAATTCACTAATGGCCACAGTAGATAGAAGCTGAGAAAACATTTCTCATGTACCAAGCTTGTTTTCAGGATAGTCCCTCTTCATTCAGGTGCCTTTATCCTTTGTGTATACAACCCCAGTCTTGGTTGTTATCAGCTTCCAATGAAAATTTTGGTAAAAATCAATGTTTTGCAATATTGGTACACCACTGGACTCTACCTCCTTTCTGAGTGGTAACAGGTATTGTAAACTACAACATTACCATGAACATACATTAACACTTGGTTTTGGTTTTCCCCATGTAAATCACACTGAATATAATTACCCACACACAACTTCAAATATTCTTGCACTGTTCAGTCACTTAAAACAGTGGGAGCTCTCTGCAGCTCACTGTCGATGCCTTTCTTTTTTACTGCCTTACATATTGTAGTCATGACAGTAAATTTTATCAACTCCCTTCTCCTTTCTTCATTGTTATTGGACATGTGAAATAGCAAAGGTGTTAGTAAAGGCTTCTGTGGGTCTCCACTGATAACCTTCCACCCCTGAAGAACAGCTCATTTAGTTCCCACCCCCTTGTTTCTCTGTGTTAGAGGTGGCAATTCACAAAGGGACTGTTCCTTCTTGCCATAGAGACAGGTTTGATTCCATATGAGCATTCTGCACAAGGCTTTTGTTAAACACATTTTGAAAATCCAAGCATAATATATATACATGGATATATCAAGCTGAACGACCCTTAGCTACAGCACATCTGTGAAATTGCTTCTATGTTTTATAAACTCCAGATTTTCAGGGTGCCTGTGTGTGTTGTGGAGAGCGTATTTATGGTTAATTCATATATAATGCAGATTTATTCGCTCACTAATACAACTTGACACTATTTTCTTTTTTAATAAAAATGTCCCATAATATTTCATATCTTTTAATAAAATAGAGATTATGTGACTAATCTTGCCTCTCCCAAAGTCAAAATGGGCCTCATAAAAGTTGGCATTTAGGTGTAGATTATACATTATTCTGGAGATACCAGATGAGGTTATCAGTTGTTTTACAATTACAAAAGAAATGTATCAATAAAAACTAAGCAACACTAATTAAACTTATTTTTGCCAATAACACCTGCCATGATGAGTCCCTGTCTGCCCACCTGTTTATATTAATCTTTTAGGCAGCATGAAATTAACAGCCTGTGTTCCACTTGTAAAATAATTTTATTGATAGGCAGTGCTTTAAAAGGTTTAAATTTCTCTTTTGCTTCTATTTTTTAAAGAGCTCTTCCAAAGGAGTAATATTTTAGCAAAAAAATATCTCTTTTTACAATATGACCTTAAGCAAACCAGAGAGCAACGTGTGCCTATTGTGCCATCTTCAGGTTATTTTTGGAATAAAGTTATCCTGGAGTTTGCTGTCTTTCTAAAAAGAGGAGACAGTTTTTATATTTTTCCTTTATGACTGAAATCAATACTAATAACTTCAATTAGAGAAGGTTAGAAACAGAAAAAGAATTGGTTTTTGCCAAAACATAAAACAGCTGCTTTTTCTTCATCATGACAAAAATGGTCTCAGATCACTACTCTTAGTTGAACTTTCATTCTTTTTCCTAACAAAATGAGGAGATTCTACTGCTATATTTACCTGTTCCAGTAAAATTTATTTATGGAAATTCACAGTACTGGTATTCATATCTGAAGTAGATTATTTACTTCATGGTACTTATGCTGCAACTTTTGCTTTTTTGGTTTTTTATTCTTTTTTTTACAGCACTGAGCGCCGTGGAAAATGACATCATACCATACTCTTTTGGTAAATGATGTGAATTACTTCAATGTTATCCTGATCTGTTTCTTCAGTGGAATACTGCATGGAACAGAGCTGAAGCTTATTTTCTGTTGGTCTTGACTTGTGTTCACTTTTTAATGCCTGTATCAACAAGTCTTGACAGAGGCAAATGTGATCTTTGCAAAATGTATTTTTAAAGGCACCTTGACTAGAGCAGGGAGTTTTTCTTTCTCACCTAGGAGTAAGGACTATGAATAACCTCTACCTTAAAATTCAGCACAGCTCTGGTGATTCTGAAGACATAGGATTGCCTGTTGTTCTTGTGCAAATTGGTGTGAATTAAGTTAACAGGCTCCATATGAATGGGAGCTATGAATACAACAGGATCTGGTGTAACTGTAGATTAGGGTGAGCCTTATCTGAACAGAGAGGAAATGCACAGAATCCAAATTAATTTTACTCTAACAAATTGATATTGTGAATGAACTACCACAAACTATCTGCATTTAACTGCAGTGACATTACACTTGCCTGGCTCTCCCACGTGCCAATGTGAAACACATGTCCTTTCTTGCCAGACAAGTTCTATTCCTCCTGAGGAGGGCACTGACTCTGTAAGCCTCATCCCTACTTACTGAGAAAAAAATGTTAATTTCTTAATAAAGACTAACAATTCAAGACATTTAGAAGGTACCACTAAATTGATAGTGGGGTTATCACATGACAACAAAATTATGGCATTATATGAATTTCACCTTATGCAGCACAAGGACATAACAGAAAAAAAAAAAAAAAAGAAAAAAAAAGAAAAAAACCACCCCAAACTAGAATTTCAGAATCCGTTGTGGGTTTCCTCGACAAGTGGTTTCTCTGCAAAGACGTGAATGATTGTCTGAACTCACATCTATCTCTTTAGGCTGCTGATTACCTCGCATAAGTTGCACTGGGAACAGTCATCCAGCTGAGTAATGACCGATAGTGCTTTAAAGTTTATTAGAGGAAAAGCTTATCACGACAAAAAAATTCATGTCTTCTGAATTGAATTCTACTAATACAATTGGCATTGCATTTCAACCAGGATACAGTTGCCCTCTCATGTCCAGCCTCTCATCCATAGCACTCACAAGTCCTTCTCAGCAGGGCTGCCCTAAATCTCTTCATCCTCCGGCCTGTTTTGATACCAGCGGTTGCCCCAACCCAGGTGCAGTAGCTTGCACTTGGTCTTGTTAAACCTCACGAGATTACCATGGGCCCACTCCTGGAGCTTGTCCAGGTCCCTCTGGATGGCATTGTGTCCTTCAGGTGTGTCAACAGCACCACTCAGCCTGGTGTCATCTGCAAATTTGGTGAGAGTGCATTCAATCCCTTTGTCTATGTCATTAATGAAGATACTGACTAGAACTGGTCCCAATACACTCCTGAGGAACAAAACTTTGTCACTGACATCCACTGACATTTGAGCCATTGACCACTACCCTCTGGATGCAACCATCCAACCAATTCCATATCCACCTAACAGTCCAACCATGGGATCCATCTCTCTCCAATTCAGAGGGACTGTCAAAGGCTTTACAGAAATCCAGGTCAATGACAGCTGTAACCCTTCCCTTGTCCAGTGATGAAGTCACCCCATCATAGAAAACCATTTGGTTGGTCAGGAAGGACTTGCCTTTGGTGAAGCTGTGATGGCTGTTTCAAATCACCTTCCTGTCTCCATGTGCCTTAGCAGAGCTTCTAGGAGGATCTGTTCATCCAGGCACAGAGGTGAGTCTGATAGGTCGTTGGTTCCCAGGGGCCTTCTTTCTACCTTTTTTAAAGAGAGATAGAATTTTTCTCTTTTTCCAGTCACCTGGGACTTCACCTGACTTTTCACATGTCTTGAAGATTCCTTAGCAACCACATTAGCCAACTCCCTCAGGACTCTGGGATGAATCTCATCAGGTCTCACAGACTTACTAAACATATTTTCAGATTCCTGAGGTGGCCACAGGCCACATCTTTACTTAGGAAGCACTTTGCTTCTCCAGGCCCCATCCTGCTGTCCATCCATTCAAGAGGTGGGGGAAGAGAGTTTGCCATTAAAGACTGAGGCAAAAAATTATTGAGTACCTCAGCCTTCTCCTTATCCATTGTTACCTGTTAATCAGCATTATTTATCAGGAGGGGTACACCTTCTTTGATGTTCCTTTTTTGTGTATTTACCTACAGAAGCTGTTCTTATTCTTTGCATGTGTGACACAAAATTCAGAGGAAAGCTGTCTGGACACCACTACTCAAGAACTGTCTGGCCACTGGTTGGCAGGTAGTGAGCAACTGCACTCTCTCTCATTTGTTTTGTATAGCCTTATTATTATTATTATTAATAATAATAATAATATTACTATCACTACTACTACAACTACTACCACTACTAGTACTATTATACTACTATTATTATCCCTTTCTTTTCTGCCCTGTAATGTGTCTTTATCTCAACCCATAAATTTTACAAACAATATCTCTAAAGTTGCCCACCTTTTGTTGAAAGCAATTGACACTTCATTGGTCTTTACAGTCAGTTTCCTCACAGAACATACAGTATCTTCTCTAACTGTTTAACT
This sequence comes from Cettia cetti, assembly GCA_013401135.1. Classification (NCBI taxonomy): domain Eukaryota; kingdom Metazoa; phylum Chordata; class Aves; order Passeriformes; family Sylviidae; genus Cettia; species Cettia cetti. The sequence goes on along the minus strand of VZUI01060111.1, from coordinate 44,827 downwards.
CAAACTAAGTTTAATGAATCTCACTATTCACTAAACACATTAAATTATTTGATCATGCATTGACCATCATACTTACTATAATTCCTAGCTGTTAAAAACCCAGTTTTATAAAAAAGTTGTGTATCTTCACATTCACCAGTTTAGATATCGAAGATCTGATTATCTGCATTTATAATGGACATCTTCATCTGCATGATGGATGCAATCAGTACAGCTAAATCCCCTCATCAAGTGTTACCTTAAAACAAGGAGTCCTCACTTTATTACTCATATTCATAACATTCATGAACTCCATAGATGAAAGCATAAAAATAGATGACTGTATAACATATGCACGATGGTTCAGGCTGAGAGCAAAGATGGGAAAACATTTCTCATGCCTGAAAAGTGCATGAGTGTATGTAAAAGCATGTGTACATAGACTGAGATTCTATTAATCAAAATATACACACATTACTCACTGTCACCATTCACCAGCCACTGCTTTTTGATTTATTATACTGATTTGTTTTTTATAACTCTGAGAACATTGACAGCTTGTACACACTGATGCCAACAGAACTCCCACAGAACTTTCTTTCATATGTATTACATCCAGGTCAAAGTTCATACCCTATTGAAATAATTACTAATTCTAAAACTAGTAAAATCTGCAATCCCCATGTCCTGCTGTCTGTTGTCATACCTTCTCCGTGCACAGAAATACACATACTCCAGATAGGTACATTATTTTCTGAATAGTAAGATAAAGGAAAATCTTGGAGGAATTTACACCCTAGAAAGCAAGAAAATAAAGTAGGAAAATGTACAGTAGATCACTGCTAAAATACTTCCCCTAGTCATCTCTTGAAAATTTAAAGGTTTGCCTATCAGAAGATATGCTAGGAAAATCTTTTTAAATGGGTGACCCTGAAGCTAGATACATGAATACTAAATGGTGAATGTGAAGGAATCGCACTTTGAGGTAAAAGATTAAATAGTTCTTTCCTTTTTTTGTGGATCAAAACTACCTTACTGAAAGATATCATTTAGTTGAAGCCTCACATTTCTAATTGTTAGTGATTCTTACTAGATTTTTTTTCCTTACATTAGGCTCTTGTGGTTATCAAAAGAATTGCATCAAATATGTAGTTATACTTCTTTCAGATATAAATTTATTTTTTTATCTATATACAATGGAAATCTTGTACAGAACTATTATTTCCAACTGATTTGAAAAATCTTGTCAATGTTAATGGTAGTCATGATAGCATCTACAGTAGAAGTGTATCTTATACATGAAATAATGATTAAATGTTATGAAAGACTTTGCAAGTATAGGGCAGAACACAAAAGTGCATACTAACACCAAACTTAAAATTATGAAAATATCTCTACAAAGCAATGAGATCAAACACACAATTTACTTATTTCTCAGAGATAATTTTTTTCTTCTATTTGCAATATATTTGAGGAAAAAATATGCTCACAATTCTGTTTCCCAAATACATGTTTGTCCATGTTTGCTATCTGCTGATGCTGTCTGCTTCAGACACATAAAGATAGCAGTAAAGTCATACCCCCTCTTTTGAGAATCAGAAATCATAAACTGGAATCAATATTCTGTCAGATGAAAACAACCCCAGAAAAAGAAAAAAAATCTCTATCTGGGCTTTGTATTCAGGGCTGAATATAAAAACCTTCATGAAGCAAAAACAAAGAATGAAGACTCTGAGAGAAAAGCAGATTTTCTGGTGTCTCTAACGTAGTGAAGCAACAAAATCCCATCTAAAGAGATTGTGAATTGATACTATCCTGACCTGTAGTATTTCATCTGCCTTTTGTGTTCAGCAGCTGCAAGGCAATAGAGCCTTCATACCCTGAGTTTTGTTCTCATCTGCAACACTAACTCTTTTATAAGTGAAATTAGTTAGGAAATCAGTTTAGTCAGTTTAAAAGAATAAGTTTCGCAGTACCTCTTAGAAGGCTGTGATCAAGCATAATTTCTATTAAGAACAAACCGTCTGAAAACATTCCACTATGCATGATTACAATTTGGCAATTACTTTAATAGTATGTAGCTATTTTTACTTATCTCATATGTTGTTTTTCTAGAAGAGGTTAGCAATTTTCCTTAAGTTATCATTCTGAGTTCCTTGAATTCTTAGACAAAAGTCTAAAAGGTGATTACCTTGGAGACTAGCCCTGAAAACACACAGTACCTCAAATCATATTTACAACCTCAGTACACGACAGGTACTTAAGAACACTTATATGAAAACAAATGAAAGCTCATCTGAGCAATTGAATAACTTAAAATGTGTCATTTCTCCTCAGCTACACAGCACAGAGAACCCAAGTTAACCCAGTTAGATTAAAGTTATTACATTCTCAATAGTATGGCCCCTAGCACAGGAATTAATTTCTGACAAGTGATGATTTGAAAGAATACAGTTTTCACACAGCATGTTACATATTCCATGTTCTGCCAATTATTCATTTGCTTCAGTGTGTCTTTTCAGGAATTAAAAAAAATCTGAAGAGCTCTCTTAAAAAATCTCATCATATTCAGCAAATCATTTCTTTGAAAGGATTCCTCTGAACATCCTGCCAAAATAATTGCAGCTCATTTCAGTCCAGCATTACAAAAAAGGAATTTCACAAGGACATGTTTCCCTATTGATTATAACATTTATTTTATAGGTCTGCTCTGACTGAGCTGACTGCTGAGCCTCATGTATTGTCCTCTGCACTGCACTTCTCCCAGCTAAGGTCAAGGTTATGGTCATATCCTGATCAGCTTTCCTGTAGATGAGGATTAATGAGTTCTTACCACAAGAGTCTTGAACAAAGAAAGTCCCTCCAGCTTTACTGGGCTCGGTTCTTGTTCCTTTCTTGTACTTCCATAAAGGACACGTGTCAGAGAGTCAAAGACAGATAGATGTTGGTGTGGTCAGGATTTTTTGCCATTCTCCCCCATGAGACAAGGAGTTCTCAAATTGTGGAACAAGGCTGTGCAAAGAGGGAAGGGCAGACATCTAATTTGCAAACACACTTGCACATTGTGTTTTTGTCACTACTGGGGTTGCAGCATCCATCACATGTGTAAAAAGCTCATTGCCTTAGGACGCTGCATCCACATTGTAAGTGGAGCATGCTTGATGGCATCTCAGTGTGCCACTCCAACCTTAGTTCTGGCACTGAGGAAACTCCTACCAGTGGACCAGAGTAGCCCTTTGGGGGATTCATTTCAGCAAATTATACTGATATGTTTACCTTTCCTTAGGTTTTTCATCTATCACAGTTTCCAGTTTTAAACATGGAATTCATAACTCTCAGATAAAATCAATTTCTTGCCATAGTTGCATAGTTGACAGTGTAATTCGTTAGACAATTTGAGTATAAAAGAACTTTTTAGTGTTTTTTTTTTTCCTCTTGGCTCCCACAAAAGAGTAACCTGATAAATGACAACAAAAGCTGCTGAAGTATTTCTTTTCAGAGGAGTAAAAAAATATGAACTTTTCATAAAAGCCAGAAACCACACTTGAATCCTGTGTATCATTAAAGTCACATCTAAACCCCTGCCTTATGACTGACCTAGACATAAGTGTGCACTCATTTTGGAAGCCTCAGTTTCAAAGACAAACAGATGGAAAGACATTGTCTGCACTTGCATGCGTGGACAGTCAACAAGGCAAAATAATTTGGTTTTCTACATGTTCTTCTCCATATTAAGGGTCTTGTTGATTTAGCATTTATCCAGAGACAAGACAGTATACTAAAAAAATTGCACTGCCCATGTTCGTATTTGAAGAAAGACATTTTGTTAAACCCTCAGTGGCTAAATCATAAACTCTTCTAGCTAGTGCAGATAAAGGCTCTTTCTTTCAAGAGTTTACAATGTTTTACAATAAAATTTCTAAGGTGCAAAGTTTACATATAAACTTTATTATTTAAACTTTTTATGTAAACTCAGTTTCCCAGCTGAGATGAAATAATTTTTTTCTATTGTAGACCTATTTTAATCATTATTTTAATGTATGCATAAACCTTTTTTTATTACATTCTATAATTTAAAAAGCAATTGTATGTTTGCTCTACCTTTAAGTGTATATTGAATATTTTATAAATGTATTCAAAAACACTTTTAAAATGGCAGGACAACCAAATTACTGCAATAATCTCACCTGCTGATTGATTTGGATCCCAAGCTCTTTTTTTTGCAAGAGAATGAAGTACTATCAGATCTAGGAATATATTTTCTCTAGCAATGTTTTGTTATACCTAATGAAAGACATGAATTGGGATATTTTTCTTAACTTCAAAAATGTCACTTTTCCTAACAAAAACACCATAAGAACTCCCAATTAATTTTTCCAAATATAGTCAGTGTATTACAAGGTAGTTCTATCCGTGTATAAGCAATGATGATAGTAACCAGTGGGGAAGGTCATTAGGAAGCCTTCCTGGGAATACTTACCAGCTAGATATCCAACATTTTGGGGTTTGGAGCCAGGATAACAAGGCTGATGGGATAGTAGACCATGGACTATAGATTATTTACTCAGCATGGGATTGCTAGCCTCAGCAAATAGTAGGAAAGGGTAAAGAGTTTGAGTTCCAGTTAAAATATAGTTTGAAAAGTAGGCCAAAAGATGAATCTAACAAAAAAGCAGAACATGCTGCTGAGTGTATGGCAAAAGCTTTTAAGAGGGTATAGTTATGAGATCTAAGGACTTTTGAAAAGCAAAAGGTACCAAACATTGTTCCACATATTTATTTCACCACTTGCGCAGCTCAGAGGCACCTAACGTACATTCTTCCACAAAGGCAACATTCTTCACAAACTTCACATTCAAGACTCAAGGCACTTTCTCACTGCAGTTAGAAATAGAAGGTTATGAACCCAATAACAGCCAACAATCAACAGCCAACTAAGGATCCTAAATTAGGAAATACTATGACAAAGAGGAGAGAAAAGATTCTTTTCATGAAAGAAGGAAAGAAAAGACTTTGCTTCTAGGCGTCATCTTTATGAGCATAAAAGATGCCCAGACTATTCATTTCTAATAAGCATATGATAATTTTGGTAATATTTTGTGGCGTTCTCTTCTTGAATACCTAATACAAGGCCAAATGAGTTTAATGGAATTCAGAAAATAACTTTAGAACATCCAAAATCTGAGACAGATTTTAAATTATTAAGATATTAATGATCAACTTCTTGTTCCAATTTTACAGTCTGAAAGATATTTTCAACCTTTTCTTTATAATGTGGCTAATTAAACCCAGCTGATAGTGATCTTTTTTGAAATAGTAGATCTGTCATTACACATACTTTGGATATTTTATTGATTCTGAGCTGATGTTTATAAAAGACTTTCAGACAGGAAGAAATTGACTGAGGTTGAAAGAAGCAGTGAAACTATCTATACATAGAGCAAAATGGACCATATTTTAGTTACACTGCTGTGGCCTACTGATGAAAAGTACCACAAAAAAGGTAGGTATTAGAATTATTACACAGAATTGTCAAGTACAACTGTAAAGTAAACCAATCAAAAAATACAGATTTACTTCATTACCTTTTTTTCATTTATAATAGCCTTAGATGTTACTTATAATTACATTCAGAAAGAATTATTAGACAGTACTGTTATTTTCAAGTGGATTATGTCCCTTTAAATAAATCCCATTGTGTGTCTAAACAAAACACATGGCTGAGATCTGAAGCAGGTATTAAAAAACCTATGAGCACTACAGATTCTGTGTTTGTGAACATTTCAGTCATGACCTCAGTGTGGAATTTTCTTGAGAGAGATGTGGAAGACATCATTGTGGTATTATTCATTATATTTATATGCTATATTTACCAAGATCCTTCTGATTTCACATTTCTAAAAGTCAAAAATATTCCTCTGATACAAGAGAATTCTCACTTTATTCACAAAATCGATCAGAGAAAAATTATATATATATATGTACACACCAACATTAACCAGAAAGAATGAGGCAAAGGTCAAAATAAAAGTGGGACTTGTATTCTTGAGATTTTTTATTGAAATAATTATGCCTGCTCAAACAAATAAATGGATATTTTATTCCAGAATATCTTTCAGCAGTAATTTAAATACAAGTGACAGAAACAAAAAGGGAAAGAAAACTAAAATGGTAATACAAAAGAAATCAAAGCTATCCCACTGCAGTCAGAAACAAGATGGGCAGACCCACGCTGCATATTTTAAAGCACAAAACTGTCTATGAACTCCATTGGGGGTATAAAGTCATGCTATCTTTATGTTCTTATATCATATAACATTGCTTTCATCTGTCATCAGCAAGTAAATTAGAAATGTTTTTCCTTTTCACCACACTTTCCCATCTTTCTTATATAAAACTGTGATTTTCCTTTGAATTGGGGCACAACTTTTCCTTGTTTAAATACTTGCTTCTGCTTGGCTACTGCTGCCATTGTGAAATATTTTTCTCTGTGTGGTCTCTGGTTTCCTAACACAGCATTCAAGCTAGAAATATAATTGATGACTGGGTAAATCCACCTCATAGGAGCCACATTATTATTGTATCTTCTCATTATATTTTACTACAGTTCTTGATAAATTAATCTAACAAAAAAGGATGGTAGAAAATGCCAAGGAAAATTCCTTATGCACTACTCTAAACAGCCTCAAAAAGTGGAAAAAGTGACTCTGGGATAAAAGCTAAAACAACCAAGCATGCAACTTAACTGCAGTGCAGACAAACCCACACCTAACAATGCATAAATTATTAGGAAATTAATTACACAATTTGCCTATCTCTCCAATCTTCACTTACTCCAGTAACAGTTATTCCAGCACTGAAGTGCTGACCCTTTCATTCATAGCAATAATTGTGCTCTATTTCCCTTTGTTGCCTGTTGATGTGAAGGTTTAGTTGCCATTCCTTTAATTGTTCCCCAGTAAGCAATGTCCTGTGTCTCCTCCACAAAATACTGAGAATCAGGTCGGCTGAAGCATGAAATCACTGTGTACCAGGTACTCTTAATTAATGCTATGGCTGTGGATGCTCTTAATCCACTGAAACAGTGCATCGCTGCAAGGCACAAGAAAACAGTTCCCTACTAATCTCCCTGCATAGATTGTCTCTAATTACACCATACTTCTTTGTTGCAGAGAGAATGTGTTTGTCCTTGAGTATGCTGAAGTCCCACCTGGAAAAATATAAAAACTTTATGTGAAACAGAGTGCAAAATATTGTTTTTGCAATTGGATTTAATCACATGGATGCAGCAGAATGGGTGCTCAGAGTACAGCATGAATATTAGGACAACATTTGACTTGAAAGAAAAAGCCATCATCAGGCATTTGAAAAAAGAATAAGGCAACATGAAAAAAGCACAAGGAAATGTTAAAATTTCATATCAAAATCCTAGATAATATTGACAAAAATCTGCCATTTCTAAACAAATTCTGATGTTGAAAAATAGAGATATATTTCAATATACATTATAGAAGCCATGAATGCGGTTTGAATGCATCTTTGAGCAGTTCATGCTTATTTACTAAAATTGAGCACAGATCCAGTGGGTGAGACAGTGCCCCAAAGCTGGATGTCCAGACAGCATGACTCATAACATAAAGTTTAGCTCTGACGTATCTCAAGACAGGAAACCACTCTAATTTGTGACATTGATTGCAATCAGTGAAGTGGCTACTGTACATAATAGATGCTCATCTGTGCAATATATTTTTGTCCTGTACTTGGCTGATGCAAGTGAATTTATAAATTACTAGGTACTAACCCCCAAAATGGAGGCAGTCTTACTACCCTTGCTCTCCAAAACAAGATCTTACTTTTCTTCCTTTGTTTGGACCCATTTGTAGGACCTGTTTGAAGAGTTCACTGCTCCCTTGGACCAGAGTGTACCTCAACTTTAACTACCTGGCTATCATATAATGTAGTATGTAGTTGATGCAAAGAGCAATGAATAAGTGGAAGAAAGCCTACTGAACCAAAGTTCTGGAGAATCAAGAAAAAAAAAAATGGGCAGCACAATCTGTAAAGAAGGTCTATTTTAGGTTTCAGAGTTTCCAAAGTACCCAGCAATGTTACCAGGAATAACAAAAGAAAGGACATTATTTTTTTCTTCATTTTACTTTCTTAACTTTTATTCTTTTCCCTGAGTGTAGCTTTGTCTGTTACACTTAGGGTTTGACAGGCATACAGCTATATATAAAACATAATAGACCAATGTATCTAATACACAAAATCAGACTCTTAACATTAATAGTAACAAAGTAGAAATCGTAATGGAATTACAATTAGCCTGTCTAACAGGGAGAAAATTAAAAATGACAAGATGTTTTCAGAATGGCATACACAGCCTTGCAGCTTCTTTTTAAAAATCTGGATTTTTAATTCTCAGACTGCAAAAGAGCTTTCCTAAGTGCATAAAGTATAAGGTTAGAATGGACTATTATCATCATCCAGTTACCTCAGCCTCCTTTATTTGCACAAGCCGTAGAATTTCACCAACTCTTACATCATGACAGAACTCATTGATCTAAGGTATATGCTACATTTAACAACATCAACAAAAAAGTAATTACTGGGCCATTGCTCTTGAAATAAATTCTTTCAGTTCCACTATTAGGAATATTAATAGGTAAGCTCTTTTCCAATATTGCCTCAGAGAATCTGCAGAGAATCCACCTACCACCACCTGAACTGCATATGGTGACTTACTTTTTGTTTTATGTAGTCGAGCACAGCAACCTCAATCTATCCAGGCTTTAAAGCTCTGCAGAATTGTAGTGTCTATGCCACTCTTTTTTTTTTTTTTTTTTTTTTTCTTTTTTTTTTTTTTGAGGAGGAGGAGGAGGAGGAGGAAAAAAGACCTCTTGAAATCACAAAATAAGGTTACAAAATGTGAGCAGAATGGATGAAGGAATGCTCTGGGCAGTCATTGATTGTCCAGCTTGCTTCAGATCTGAAGTTTCCAAATTCTTCAGGCATCAGCTAGAACCAAAGCACGATCACTTTTGTGTCTCATTTCATCCTACCTCTCACTATCTCAAACACAGCTGTCATGTGCATAGTGGTTGCTCCATCATATCTGCTCCTGCCATGGCTTGACTGGGTGAATACAGCCTCTCTGCTGCAGGTTTTGTCTGCACTGTGGGGTTTTGACAGCAGAGTGTCTTCAAAGGCTTATTCAGAGCTTAAATCCTAGATATCAGGATCTCAAAGTATGCACCTCAGAAGCTGAGTCCTGATACGTGAAGCTTTCAGATAACTGCAGCTCTCTCCAGCTGCTGGCAGGGGATGAGAAATCACACAATACGAATCCAAGAATCCCTCCCAAGTCCTGGGCCTTACTCTAGATTCAGCAATTCAGGAGAAAAGGGGATGGAGACACACTCAGCCATCACTGCGGAGCACCTCACCATGCTCTTCTTGTAGGACACTTTTTTGCTTTTTCACTTTGTTCCTTCTCTCCTCTCTTCTCAGTAACAATAAGCAGCAGCTGAAATTATATTGCTTCAGCACATATTAGAGAATCTGTCAAATACAGCTCCTTCAGTAGTGACTTTCCTTCCTGTGACCATCCCTTTCCTGAAGCACATTTGGGTCTCACAGACAGAGGTGAGCAGTCTGTCGAGCACAGGGGAGAGCCAGAGCACCAGGCTACACTGCCTCCGGGCATCAAGATGAAAGATGGCCTGACAGAGCTTTGTCACACCTAACACATGTGACTTCACCAGGTAAGTACTTACTGTGCTTAAGAGCTCCCTCTTGCCTTAGAAATCTGTGTGGTTTTGTGACAAGGGGTTTAAAACGAAACTAGTGGCTGAGTGCTTAAATTATCCCCAAGGACTTTAGCATTGTAGAGTCCGAAGGCAAAACAAAGAAACAGAGCAAAACAAAAACGAAACAAAAACTTCCAAACTTCAAATTAAAAGAGTAGAAAGAAAGAAAGAAGAGAAAGTTATGAAATGAAATCATATAACCTACAAAGAAAAGTAAACTTTGTCTTCCATTTGCAGTAAAGGGGAAAAAAATTGCCATTCAGGAGAGGAAAAAAGAAGTGTTCTTATAAACTCCTCACGAATGGGATTACTATGGCTGTTCAGTTCAACATGAGGTTTATTTGGAAATACTCTTTTAGCAGCACTAGGAAGTACAAGAGCTGCCTTCTGAATGCATGTATTATAATTACCAACAAAAAAGTGCATCTCTCTTTAGATGAAGTGTAACAGCCACTTCTTAAGATCTACTTCTTTCAGTGTGAATACATTGATGCCCTGAATCTGCAAAGTGACTGATTCAGTAAGTGCAAATATAGTACAACTTTTTTAAAGTTCAGAAATATTTTTGACCTTTTTTAAAACTACTAACTACCTTTTCATCCTTTCCTAAGTAAAAAACTACCTACTACGTAAAAAACCCCACAGTTATTTTAGATGTTATCAGAATAATTTTCCGCTAAAGAAAATTTTTGCAGTGTCCTATGACATGTAAGAAAGTCTGTACTTGAAAATACAATTAGTTTTATACATTTCCCCATTAAAACACACATATTTATGAAAGTTTATCACATAGCAATTATGCTCAACTGGTGTTAATTTAAGTATACGCTGAAAAACATGTTATCAACCAGTAATAATAATGATCTGAAACAAGGGGATTGGTAATGGAACCAATTACCAATGTATTTGGGGTTTTGTGATGGTAACTTTGAAAGAGCTTGGCAATAGTAACATTTAAGACCAGTATTTGGTATACTCTGAATTATGAGTAACACTTAACATACCCAGGCTCATTATTTAACAGGACAGTTCAAGAAGCATGGCAGCCAACTCATGTAAGGGAGAACTGCCTGGGCATCAGTTTTTATGATGTACCTTATTCCATTATTCTCCCCACAGAAGTCTTATATGTTAATTTTTAATATATTTTTTAGAATACAATAATAACTTAAAATGTATTTAATAGATACATTTATACAAAAATTTAGATTTTACGTATCATTTAATCTTTATCATAAATATAAGTGTTTCTGAGAAACTGCTTCTATCAGCTGTCTTCTCAGCTAACAGATGTTTATTCTGTGTTACAATTCCTCATTAAAAGCAGAGTGGGAATTTACAGTGTGTTTTGTATACCTAACATGAGAATCGGGCAGAATTTTTCAGGAATAGCTTCAGAAATTATTCTGGGTACTTCAGTTTTCCAGATATTCAGGGGAGACATTTTTTTAAAGTCTTGTTGGACAGGCATTTCAGACTCCAGTGTTATTAATCACTCGGGGAAAACCTCAGCTAATCGATCATTTGCTATAAATGGAGTTGGTGCCCTGCTGTTTGTGTTTTAGGCCTGTTGAGGGATCTGGCATAACTGTACATTAGGGATTTTTAAAGTGTGTACATGAATTACTGGCAAGCAAAGAAGGTACAATAGGGAAAAGTAATGTGGGGCTTGCATTAAAATCCAATTACATTAAATCAGTATATTTCACTGCTGATGAGCACCAGTTCTGTTTCCTATCCTGTAAACTGGGTATTGGGTTGTCAGACTCTGAAGCATAACTCATTGAATTTGAGCTGCTTTTCCAGAGAAATAATCAACCAGCTGGTTTCATTGTGTCTGTACCTCTGCAGAGTTGTCAGGGAAACAGATAGTTCCAAGAGGAAGAGAGTCACTTTCCTCCACAGACGTTCTGCACTTAGGAGACCTATGAACTAAACACCTCTCTTTATTGTTGGGGGAGTTTATCTCATCTTTCCCTGAGATACTCTTTATTTGCTCTTGAGAACAAGGCACCAGCAGCCCATCCATCCAAACAGGATGATACAGGTCGAGGAGCTCTGCAGTTTGAGGAGATGGGCAGGTTCCCAATGGACAGCAGCATTCTCTGCCCTTTAGAGCAGCACAGTGAGAGGAGAGGAACACCATCCCCTCAAGTCTCTTATCCACAAGGAACTGTTGTGTCTACCAGCAACATACCAGTTGGGAAAAGGCACAGATGGTGTTCAAAAAACCACAGACTTCTAACCACAGAGAGATCAACTCCCAGCTCCCTTTGCATCACATTATTTTCCTTTGTTATGTCATACGGTAAAAAAGAAAAAAAAATGTGCTAGAAGCCAACCCTGCAGAACAAGGAAAACAGTAGATTTGTTATTGGAAGACCCCTGACAATACATGGTCTAAAAAGGCTCAGCTGTGTTATCATCCATCAGAGCTTACATGGGATAATCCCCCTCACTGCGTTCCACATGCCTATCATGTGCTATAAAATAATACCAAAATGATTAAAAATAGTAAATAAGACAATAGAGCCCTGTACACATGAATGCTGTACTAATAAAGGAAAAAGAAGTGAGGTGAGAAAAAAAGGAAAAGGATAAATCTTTTCTAATTAGCCTGTTTCTTTCACACTGAATTCAGGCAAATTATTTCCTTTACATACTGATAAAATATTTCTATAAGCTCTATGAAAGCTGACAGCAGAAACTTTGGAAACACCTCCTACTTCTACAGAAGCAAACTGCTTCACTGGAATAAGTCCAGAGGATGAACACTTTAAGATATGTGCAAAAGAATTGCATAGTTCTCAAAAATTGGATCTATGGATGTACATATGAAAAGGGAATATTTAGGTAGTGGATTAAATCAAGATTTGACAAAAGACAGAAGTTTTGTGTGGTTAATTACCAGTTTAAACAAAAGCAAATAAAGCAAGGAGAAATTGTACATAAAGATAGAGAACAAAATCAAATGTTTTTATCCAAGTTCAACATCAAGATGAAGGACGCTATATGAACAGAGCTACAACAATTTGATCTAAGAAGGTAGTCCTACTTTTTTTCCCATGGATGGATGCAAATTGAAATCTGACATGAGTAATTCAAGTGCTGTGTGCAAAATCATGGCCTGAAATTCAGTTTTGAAAAAGGATGACAATAGGCAAATAAAAAAGATTGGGCAATATAAAATACATGTTTTTAAAACATGTACGACATTTTAAAATTATGGGTTGTTAAAAAGGAAAATCCCTACTGGCAATTAAGATGTCAAGTAGCTACCCAGTTCCTGAAGTGAACAACATTAAACACAAGACAAAATCCAGAAAAACTAACTGGGATAAAATATAAAAATAGTGATACAACACACAGAAACCAAGAAAAAAGAAACTGGGGGGGGGGGGGGGGGGGGGGGGGAGGAAGAAAGCATTCTTGTATTTTGAAGAGCGGAGTCATGCTTAAGGATGTAGAGCAAAGGTGGAGGAGGAGCTGAACATTAGTAATCATAAACAATTTATATTTGAAAGTAGCATTGTGGACATATATAGGTGGACATAGACTATAACTAATCAGAATAAATTTTGGAGGTACATGGAAAACATGAGGACAAGTGGATGGGATAGAGCCATAGAGTAGGGAGCTACAGTGGAGAGAACTGAGAAAGAAAAATAAATGTATGCCCAAACACTGTGTAGCTCTCCCCACAATGAATGAACTTTTAGAAACAACTAAACTCATGAGCAAGCAAGCACAAAAATTACTGGGAATCAAAAAAAAAATTCTAAAGAAGGATTATAGAATTAAGTTTGGTAAGGGGGGATTATAGAATAAAGTCTGCAAACAAGACTCAAGGAAAAAATCAGATTACAAGAATGAAAGCTAAATTGCAAAAGGGGTTAAAACATACAAGATTTTCTAGAAATTGAAGAAGACATTATTAAATGTAATTGTAACAAACTATAAGTGTTTATCCAGTCCAAATTCTATTTGTCATTAACACACGTTGAAATCAATGAGATCAAAGGGTTCAGCTGAAGCCTTTGAGTCACTCCTATTCTCCTATAAAAGATAAAAGATGTGAGCTAGATGACTGCTGTAAAGCCTGAAAGCAATAGCACACAAAGAAATAAAATTCTTTCTTATACAATGTGTTTATTTGGTGTATTTGTCAGCACTTGAGAATTATCCACATCATTGGTTTGCTGAGAGTTTTCCTCCCTCCTCTCTGCAAAACAAAATGTATGCCAAGAAAAGCAATAGCAAAGGTGGAACTGAGAGGGGAGCAGCAAAATCCTACCATACAGAAGAAAATAAAAATTTACATTAAGAAAAATTTGGCATGCTACATACACCGGTTATGCTCAAAGGTAAGCTCAGCAGAAGAATTGAATAGCTGGTGTGGTGTAAGATTGCAGTAGCCCAGTACTTGAACCCTGAAAGATTACCGATCCTGAAGAGTTAAAAGCAAGATACTAAATACCATCGAAATGGTGCTAAAAAATGGTTGAAATATGGGAGAAAGAATCACACTTGCACTCTGCTTCTAACAGACTTTTTGTGCCTACCTGTAATAATTTTGGTAAAACTTGGACATACCACTGTGTCTTTCAAGAGACAGAAAAGAACCCTGCCCTGCTGAAAGAATTTTAGGCTCCCCATCTCTCAGCCACCTAATAGTGATTCATTTTTTTCTTCATTTTGGCAGAAAACCTTCAGCTCTTGAGTTTACAAGAACAAAAACCATCTCAGCTTTTTATCCTGTGGCTGTTTAGACTAAAAGCTATCCGTTTAATATGTTGTGAGTTTTTTTCATATTTAAGGATAGGACACAGTAGGATAATTTAAACAGTGATTTAGAAGTGAAACATTAATGTAGAAAGGTTGAGAGATATAAAGCTCAAGAAAAGACAACACCCATAAAATTTTGACCAGAGTTACACTGCAGAGAGGGAAAACTTATAAAGTCACAGCATACAGCTTAATAGAATTTAAATTATTCTATAACCCCCAAAGCAGGGAATCAAATCTAAAATGGAGAAAATAGATCCAGCACTAGAAAAGTAATAGAGAATAAGATCATATTTGGAATAATGGGCATCATTATGGTCACCACATTATGGAAGTGTTGAAATCTCATTGGCTGACACCTGATATGAGGCAGTTTTGGATGTTGCCCTGTTTCTTCCATTATTAATTTTGTGCTCGAGGGCAAATGCCAGCAGTGCTCATTTTAGTTTTTACCTCCTGCTGCAACTTCAACTGTCAGAGAGACAGCAGGAGTCAAAAATGAAAGGAGCCACCTTATAGAAATGCTGTGCCACTATGTCATTTTTAAACTGACAGCTTTTTACAGTCCAATTTCTCAGGGAAAGAAAAAAAGGACTTTCATTTTCACCTCCCACTGCTGCTTTGACAGAGAAAGACATTTACCCAGGTTTGAATGCTGGTGGGAGGCAAAAATGTAAAACTGCGTTAGAGTGTTTGTAAGTGGGCTTTGACTACCCTGTAGAAGGATAAGCTGATTTGGGACAAGTTGAACTCTAACCTTTGCTTACCAGGTGGTAAAAGACAAAAATGTGTCCATCTGCCCTTAATGCAATAGATGGAGAATATTCTGAAGGTTGTAAGTGAATACAGAGAGCCAGGTGCACCTAAGGATTTCAGTTCACCTGAAAACATACAAATGGCTGGTTTATTAGTTTTTGGCCTTCAAGAAATTGACAATTTTTCTCTTCAATGAGAACAATTGTTGAGGAAGGTAGAGATGTTTAAAAGGAGGAATTTAGGAAAAAAGTGTAGTCCTTACTTTAGTAGTATACAACAAGAAAAATCATTTCCAATCAAAGGACTCAGAGAAAGTATGTATTAAAAAAATGAATGCTGAAGAACCACACAAAGTAACTTGTCTAGTTTTAAACAAGTGCAAACACAAAGTTTTTATTATGGTGAAAGCAAAGTAATAAGGAATGGTAAAGTGCATCTACTAGAGGGATGCCTCTAGCATTCTAATCTATCTAGCTTCTATGACATACAGTATTTAGAAAATTCAGAATCCAATATAACATAATACAATTTAGTAGGGAATATAAAAGTAGAAAAAAATCTACTTGCTGCTGGATTTAGCTTTTCATTTTCAAAGTATCTGGTACATACTCTACTGAGATCAGAGTCAAAATTAATTGCAAGTGACAACAGTATTCAGGATAAAGAAATTACACTCCTATAATTTAAAACTGTCTACTGTTAATCTTGCATTCCTTGTTTTGGGTCTCTGTACAATGTGCATGACCTTGTCAGGCTTAGAAGGATGCCTTTGAGTAGAACATGCAAAATGTTTGGCTCTCAAGGACAAGAACACTGAGCATCTCCAAATGCATTGTTTATTCGCACTGTCTAGAATAGCAACAAAGTTTTGGTAGCTGGAAAACATAGATTTCCAAGAAAAATAGCATCTACATAGATGGGGTATGCAAATACATACCTCTTAAAAGTATAAAAGAGTACATGTTAAACACATAAATTTACCTGGGGTTTTCTAAGGCAATTCTGGAAATCTAAGTCCTGTAAACATCATTTATTGTAATGATATCTCAATTTGTAATTAATTCCTGACTCCACACATTGTTTCAAATCCATGGGATAGCAAAATGGCATTCTGAATTCTGAATGTTAGACATTTTATTTTCTTTTTTGAAGCAGCACAGAGAACTTATATGCCATCATATTTGAAATACCAGAGAGCATCTTTTTATATAGGTGGAGCTTATTTTGTAGTTGTGGCTAAGAAGGATATAATTTGCTTCTTTCCTCCCTTTCTTGGCCAGCCAGTGCTGCAGAGAAGTAAGAGAGGCAGACAGCAGGAGTGCAGGCAGAGCTAGCATGGGACAAGGCTTTGAGGAAATGGGGAGGAAAGAAGTACTCAGGATAAACGGAGCAATTGTCTCACAGACATGAATCTCAGAAATGGAGTCAAAAAGACCAGGTATGTTCAGAGGTAATTGTGTGGAATAATAGAGATCGATTTGTCCTAAATAATAACCTTAGGAAAGAGAAGGTTTTTACCATTGATAGCAAAAGCAAGGAGGGTTGCAGTAAAAATGCATAAAGAAGGGGTTTGGGTATTTCCTTTCCTCTCATGTCTTAATCCAGTTTCTATCTGAATTCAGAGCATCTCATTATGCCTTGCTGCCTTCCCCACTAACCGTACAATTGGTTTATTTTTCCAACACTTTCCAGTGGTACATTTATTCCTGAGTCAGTTTTGGACATCAACTTCAGAAAGTGGCATACCTATGAAGTATCTGCATACCCAATGGTTCAGAGGAGGCCCCAGTAGAACTTCTGTTTTTCAAGAAAATCCTATCAAGCACTAAAATAGCAAGGCAATTCTGAAAAATTTCTGGTATATACCCTTTTTGTTTTAGAATATTAAGCACTCTGGTTCTTTACCAGAATGATAAAGCTACAGGTTAAGTCAAACAGAGTTGGGGGAGGTGATCCCACCCCTTACTCAGCCCTACTGAGGCTACATCTGGAATACTTCATCCAGTTCTGGGCTCCTCAGGTAAAAGAGAGACATGGAGATCCTGGAGCATGTACTGCTGGGCAACAAAGATGATTAGAGGACTGGAGTCTCTTCCCTGTAAGAGGAACAGGGAAAGGCACTCTTCGGCCCTGAGAAGAAATGCCTGAGAGAGACCTCATCAATGTCTGTCACTAACTGATGGGAGGGTGCCAAGAGGATGGAGCCAGGCTCTGCTCAGTGCTGCCAACCACTAGAACAAGAGGCAATGGGCAGAGACTCGTGCACTTCCACCTGAACAGGAGGAAGAACTTCTCTACCTCTGACCAGAACAGATTGTGACTGGAACAGATTGTCCAGAGAGGTTGTAAAGTCTCTCTCACTGGAAATATTCCAGAACCATCTGGACACCCCTGTGCAATGTGATCTAGTATGATCCTGCTTGAGAAGGAAGGTGGGACCCCATGACTCCCTGTGGTGCCTTCCAACCTGACCCACTCTGACTCTGTGACTCTGGGATATGTGGGGTTTATACTTTGACTAAAGGGATGGGGTTGGGAGAGGAGAAAAATCCAGCCCCCTCCCCCTCCACCCCCCAAAAAAGAAAAAACAAACAAACAAAAAAACCCAGAAGAAAAATCCTAAAACAATATTGGTTTTGACTTTGCATAGATACTGTCTGATAAGAATTTTAATACAACATATATGAAGACCAAATTCCTCTTTTATTTGCAGTGATAGCTAAAGGAAATATTTTGACTGGCAGGAAGTCAGTTCATGTTCTGACATACAGCTTTTCATTACTATAGTGTTATATAAGTTCAGCATGAATCCCTGAGAGCAAATCCCTTGTATATCCTAGCACATTGCTCTTTTTCACTCCTGACTGCTGAAACCCTAATTGAAATCTTATATTTATTTATTTTCTACATCTTTCTTTCTCTCACTCAAACTTCAAGTGATTTAATCATGATTTTTATCTTTTAATGACTACTTGACCAGTTCTGGATCTTGCTTTGTCCACACTAATGCAAATACTCTGATGAGTTTTACAGGTCCAAATATACAAGTGGCAAAGACTCATTTCAGTGTATTTACAGGGTTGGACTTTTGGCTGGTAAATTATTCAGGTTCTAATATTAAAGATATTGTTATTTAATTGGTAGACTGGTTGAATTATATAACTGCAAGGAGCTATTTTTTTTCTAGTAAAAATAATATGATGAAATGTTTGAGCAATGAAAGTCATCAGGATCTAGCTGGAATATTGTAAGAGATGAAGCAGCAGATTTCACTTGACAAAGAGTCAGAAAGAGCCAGGGAGAGAAAGGTTCAGTTCAGCGGGAAAGTGGATGCCAGTGTGGCCAGCAAAGCATAATAATGAGAACTCCTTCTATCAACACACTAAACTCCTCCACAAAAAAAAAAAAAACAACCCACAACCAACCAAAGAAACCAATAATAACCACCAAAATAGTAATTATGCTCTATATTTTACCCAATGGGGAAATCAGCTTTTTCCAGTCAATTCAGCAAGGCACCCCTGGAACATTCATCATTTAGAAAAGTGCTAGGAAGAATCACACCTGAAAAGAAACATTCATTACCATTTCTACAAGTGGAAGAAAGCTCGATGTAAATGATCCCTTCTGCATCATTGCATCACTTCTGGTGTGGATTATGGAGTCACAGAGAAAATTTGCTCTCTCCAAAAGACTAAACAGAAGATGACCTAAACTCAAATTGAAACCTCATGACTGATTGTTAATGACATTATACATCTGACTCACCCAGAAGGAGTTGTGATTTTTTTTAAAGTAGTATTTTAAAGATTTGTGATGGCTTCTTTTTCTGATGGAAAAAGAGAGAAAACAAGAGCTCATGAGAAAATCTTATACTGTAGTTTTCTATAACTAAGGGATTCAAAGGCTTGGATAAAGATTCATATTTTTACTCTTTTGTAAACAGCAATGAAAATAAAGCTATCTTATTTTCTTTTCATGACCACCCTGCAGCTATTTAAATTAATACATATTATTATATTGATATTCTAAGGCATAGACGTACAAGTTACTTAGCAAGTCTAAGTATCTCACAGCAGCAGCAGATTACACTGTTGTACAAATTATTGAGCTATTTGGATATGTTTGAAAGCATAGTACCAGAAAATGTTGAAACAATAATAAAGAAGGACTTAACACAGAACTTTTTATTTTAAGTAGTTATAAGTTTCTCCAGTCATATGTATACATGCATTCAAACAGATACAGACATACATATGAATGTATTGGGATACAGTTTTTAACACAGCACAAAATTCTTAACACAACAACCTCATCACTGCCCTGGGGATGAGAAACATGCATCAGTATTAAATAATTTTTTTTCAAATTAAGAAAAAAAAAATCTCTTAAAGTTGTCTCACTAAGCTCTGTTTTGAAAATCTTGTCCAATAGACAGAGAAGGAAGCCAAGACAGACTAGTAAATTTCCCTTATCTGGTAATACAGTTAATTTCTGATTCTGCCAGAATAAGGCACACTGAAGCAGTACAACTGGGCTGCAATTCTTTACCATTCAAAAGAAAATTTCTTCTACACTTTATGGAAAAATCATACTATTGTCACACTGATGAGGAGATTGTTCACCTTTTTTGGAAAGCCTAGAATGTTCCCCAAAGTGTTAAATGTCCCCTAAAATAAACTTGATCTTAGAATAGATATCTCTATTAAACCAGAAAGGACTTTGGGAGCATCTATCTATCTATATTTAGAAGAATTTTAATTACACAGAGCGGACATTTGTATACTCTGATTTCAATAATTCGCTTGCTATTAATTATTATTTTAAAACTTCAATAATAGCATGAAATGCAATGAGCGTTTATTTTCAGTCAGATCTGTAAAGATCAGATACTAAGTAAATTGAGGCAAAGTTCAATTGCTATCTTTCACTTCCTAAAATCCACAGAAAAAGAAAGGTAACATTGCCAGTGTTTTCTGACTTTAACTCAGTTGGGAGGCATCAGTGGCAAGATTCAACTGCTGAGATGCATTTGATGAAAATCTTAAAAGCAATTGAGTAGTCTAAACTGTTGACTTTTATGAATTTGTATTGCGAATTACTCTTTGAAGGCTCTTTACCTGGGAGACTTTGAACTGCCATTGTTGTGCTAAGCTTCCTGTATTTGGAGATAACAAAAAATTAACTTTTCAAAGATTCAGTAGTCTGGAAACTGGGAAGTTATTTAAAAGGTTTAGTTCCAAGAGTAAAGCAAACTCTCAACCCTTAATGATTGGAGAAAATCTTTAAGGCTTATCATCCAAATAAGTACAGGTCTATTCATTTTTTTTTTTCTTTCAACAGATAAACTCTGCTCTTTCATTTGTGGATTAGGTGGATATTGTTTTCACAGAATTTTATGGATGATTTGATATTGGCTTTGAAATGTGGTGGGGCACTGCTGTATTTACTTCATTTTCCTTTTATCCCTGTGGAACTTTTTTACACAGTCATTAGGAGCATAAAAGTAGCTTCATGGTGAGTTTGCCCCTTTCATTTTTTAAGGCATTCCCTGAAGGTAAGATACATTTTTTTTATTATTATTTCTAAACATAAAGGACCTGATCCTGCATGGTAATAAGTGCTTTTAGCTCCCTTCAAAACTAACAGTTAGTGAATTTGTATGGCATACTGCAAAAGACACTCTGCAGGATGCAAATCTGAGCTCACAATGATTTAAGAAGACAGTATTTTGAGTCACATTCAAACCCTATTTCTGCACAAGAAATCTATTTCTACATGGCCAAAAGCTAATCAGGCATTTGCCTTCCTTCTTCCTTTCTTGTGTCATATGAAACCATATATTTAATGAACTCAGAAGATACATAGTTCAAGGCAGCAGGACAGCCATCGCAGTGCAAGCTACTCAATCCAACCTACTAAGACAAGGAGATGTGGGGGAAAAAACTCATTAGTATCTCAAGCTTGCCTGAACTTGCAAAAAAAATACATTTTTAACATCTGAAATACAGATGTCTGATATTTTGTCTTTGCCTCAGCATCCAGTGGAAAGTTTGAAAAGAATATGCAGCTTTTCCAGAGGATCTTTGGTATGATTAGGATTTTTCATAGAGCATTTCACAGGAATATTTAACTTTCAGTTTTGGATAATAGAGGGCATGTAGAGTGCTAACAGTTATCTAAAATCTCAGAGAGCTAGCAGAGAAGCCAAAGTATGTAATTCAAATCCAGGATGCAAGTTTCTGACATCATGAAACATCAATATGAAACAAAAATTGGGTTCTTTCAGAAAAAAAAACCAAAAAAACCCAAAAAAAACAAAACAAAAAAACCCCCCTCCCCCTTATTTTAAAAAAGATAAAGTATCAAAATGAGACTTCAACATTTTTGAGACAAACTGACAGCTTGAAGCTGCATAAAGGATTCTAGAAAAAAATGATAGTTCTTTCTTTATAGACATACTGAAGTCCACAAATGTGAACAAAATGTTTTGGTTAGCCAGAGCCTACT
The DNA here is from genome assembly GCA_013401135.1 of Cettia cetti. NCBI lineage: Eukaryota > Metazoa > Chordata > Aves > Passeriformes > Sylviidae > Cettia > Cettia cetti. The sequence continues at coordinate 22,988 of VZUI01060111.1, read as the reverse complement.
TGCATTACTGAGAAGCCTTAATACTCTCAGCAGCTGTAATACAGATTTGTTCTTGGGTCAGAGAACAGTCAGCAGAACAGAGCTGAAAATTGTCAAGTCAAATATCAGAAGAACAGCTCCAGTTAACATACAGTTTGAGTAGGACAACATTTGTGATCGCTAATATTTTTCTAACACTCCTAATCTTCAGATGAGAAGTGGTAACGTACAGCAAGAAAGACAGAAGTCCACAAAGCTGAGGGAAATGAGTGAAAATCCTTTCCTCTCTAATTGACAGGATCTAATGCCAGATGGTCTTGCCCTTTAAACACCTGTTCAAACACACATATATAGTCTGGGAGGTGAGGAACAGACAGAATGTACTATTAGTTCTTATATCCAGCTGTTGACTAGGGGAAATAAGATCATCTGAGTTTTCTCTTCCTTTCTCCATCCCCTCTACCTTCCTCAGCCTGTAAACCTACTGTCTCATACTTCACCTCTCAGAAGGGATATTTACTTTACTCACTGGCAAAAAATATAGGTAATGTAGCCCAACACAAGGCTCTTGTAAATACTCCCTCTTATTGCAATTACATCTTAAGTGAAAAGAGGTACGAAAGATGTTTAGCACACAAAGACTTGAAAGAAATTTTGATAGTTTTTTTCCTATCTCTAAAATACAAGTAAAATCCAGATCATGATTCTAACAAGCTGGCTAAACTTGTTGGATGTCCACATACCTTAACTCCCAGACTCCCAGAGTTGCCCCCACCAGGGATACTTCTGCATTCACCATAGCATTACACCAAGCAACATGAACTAGCAGGAGAAAAATATGGAACTGACTAAACTAGAGACAGTCAAAAACTCATTCAAAATCCACAAAACAACTGGACATAAATATATTCAGGCAACACTACAAGAGTAAAAAGAAAAGAAAGTGTATTGTTCATTTCCTCCACACAGCTGCAAAATACTGACTGGCAGGGATCAATATCAATTCACTGGATGAAATGCTGGAAGTGTTCACCAAACCCAGGAAGATGGAAATCACAATGATAAGAGTGAAAAAATGCTTCAAAAAACTACTGGAGCACTATTTTTCTTTTCCATTGAAAACAATTGCCCTTTGTTCATCAGTTGTCAATCCAACTTGCTACAGCTTTCATAACAAGGGCTCATGAGTAGGTGTAAATGAAAGAAGAGTCTCTGTTATTTAAATTGAAATGCTCTTGCAATTCCTTGGTATGTAAATTGCAGATTATGTTATACCTTGATAGAGGTGATATAAATAGATCTGGCAGACTCTAAAGGGACCTTTTGAATTGCTCTGAGTAACACATCTGAATTTGGCCTTGAATACAGACACGGGGGCAAACACAAAAAGGTTTAACTGCTGAAGATAATTAAAATGTAAAAGTGCAGAAATGAACAAGCACAGCAAGGAAGATAATACATCCTCCCTTACACTCAGGGTCAAACAAGAATATCAGTACACTTTCTGTGGAGTAGAACATTTCACAAACCACTTAAGATTGAACAGGACTATGAGCAGTAAAATGTCTCCAAATGACATCAGGATCTAACACCTTATGAAATCCAACCCTGCTTAGTACCACTGGAGATGTAAAGCACAAAAATCCACAACACAGAAAACCTTAAAGTCTATGACGACGATAAGGATATTTTTTGGTCAGAAAAACTTCCATAGAAGCATGAGCTTGTTAGTCTTTTGGGACATAACACATGGCCTAGCATTTTACAACACCCTTGTTTCTTAACCAAGAAACCAAGCACTTCACACTTGGAAGCTGCAACACTTGGAAAATTTAGCAAGTATACTGAACTTGTGCAGAAGTTTAATACTCTGGCCTTTCTTCATCTACTGTAGATGATATATACTATGTTGGAGGATAACAAGAATCATCAAAATTGCAACTGACAAGAAGAAACAAGATGTTGGGCTAAATAAAAAAAAAGGTATCCTGGCTTTGAAAGAAATGTTACATATGCATGCAATAGAATATCTGTATTGAAAGCTAAGTGCTATAAAATGACAGAAAAGTCATTTACAGAAAAACATACAGTATCCTGATATGAGCAAGGAATAATGAAATACTTAGGGGTCAATCCATAAGGTTATTTAGGTGTTAATCTGCCAATATTAACTCATTTCAATGGAAATCCCTTCTCTTCCCCTGGGATGATATTTTCCGCTACTCTTGCGTAACAATCATGCTTAGGAACATGTTTCAAATTGTAGTCAGTGTCTACTATGAGCAACATGTAATGGCCAAAAGAGGTAAATACTGGCATAAAAAAAAAGATGAAACTATAGCAGCCAATAAATCTGTGTAATAATTTTCAAAGGAAAACTGATTTTACTAGCTGTTTTAGATAAAAAGGTCTTGTTTGCACAGCAAATTCTGTAGGCATTTGTGTGAAGTACAAAATCAATATAAGCAAATTGGTTTTTATCCTATTCCAAAATATAGAAGGAAGAATGAACAAAAAATGCATAACTAAAGATCTTTCTAAAGGTTTAATTAAAGTCTTTCATGTCCTACCTAAGATACACAAAAAGTGTAGGTAAGGTAGGTGCCTCTCTTTGACAGAGAACATCTCTATTAGAAACACTTCAGTTACATTTTTAAGTTTCCTTGTATTAAAAGTTTTCTTGTGCCTCTCAAAAAATCAGAAATGCCAACACCTACTGGCACTTGAAAAGTCCTCTGGTAAAGATGCTTCAGTTCTGAAAAAGTTTTAAGAAAAGGAAACCTTAGAATGTTCCATTAAATATGAATAGAGGCTGGTGAAGAAATGCTGGTGAAAGAAAGAAAAGTTAAGCAACCCACCATAGTCTTGACCTCAAGTCAATGACAAGACTGACACTCCAAATCGGTTCTGACAAAGCACATTCCACAGCTGCATGAAGAAGGTATGGGAAGCAGCGGTTTGTAATTCTCTGAACAAATGAAAGCACAACATTTTTACACTTCAGCAAAATTGGACCTGGACAATAGGGAAGCAAAAACTCATTTGGATACATGTGGTGTTTTAAAACACATCACCAGGATCTTCAAATCGATCTGGTATCTAATGGTAGGCAGCACTGAGATATCAGTACAGAGACATATGATGACCAGGTATTGTATATGCCTGAAATCTCAGTGGTCACATTATTGTACAAGTTCTTATTTTGTGAAAGGAGGGCTGAGTGAGACCTGCAGGCAGGGAATTACAGTAATCCAGACGATGTCACAGAAGCATGAATTAACGTTTCAGTATCTCTATGCGACAACGCTCTCAAACGTGTTATATTTCTCAGTTGATAATAGGAGTTTTGTTCCCCCTGAATGCACATGATCCCCAAAGAAAAGCCCTCAATTAAAGTTTACCTCTACATTTTGCACAGATGAAGACCAAGCAGTATTTATGTGCAGTACAGAGAAGGGACAAATCTTCAGACATTCTGTTAACAGCATTATTAAGCGCAGTGGTCTCATCTTTTTCATGTTTAAAGCAATTTCAGGGCAGTCAGAACTACACTTCATAAGAAATGGGGATCAGATGCTCCTATGGAGTCTGTAGCAAAATAATGTAAGTCTTCTTTTCAAGAGCTGTGCAAGCTTTTTTACCTCTACTCTTCTATCTTCCCCTGGATCTTATTATCCCCTTTTGTCTACAATGCTTCATCAGAGACACAGCAGTTTAAACTGCTATATGACCTGAGAGATGACTTCTTTATCACCTCTGCACTTTTATAACATAAGTAGGTGACAGATAAATTATATACGAAAGCCTAGACTGTGACCTGAGCTAATATTTTTTGCGGGCTAAGTCTTGGCATTGTAAGTCTTGCACAGTGCTTGTTCAGGCAAAACCCACACAGGAGCAAGTAAGACTTTTATCAGAGTCAAGCCCAAATGAAAACAGATTAGAGTCCTCAAGATTTGCCCCCTTGGGACCTCTGCTTAGAATTTCTTGCAAGCATATTGGGCCATGTTTTCTTAAGTATTCAGAAGAGTGAAAGTCCTCTCTGCTATTTGTAAAAACTCAACAGTTCTGTGCCTACATTACTGGGGTATGTACCAGGAAATCCAATATGCTACATAATACCACTTCAAATTTCCCACTAAAATAAACAAAAACTTTTGAGTGCCAGGCTCTGTCCATCTAGAGTTGGGTAGTGTATCCAGGTGGTCCATGCGCTTGTGCACACTGCAAAAACATTTTCAGGCTTGTTACTTGCCGGACCTGGGGACACTACAGGAGCCTTATAGTTCTTGGGCTGCCAGATCTAGCATAACAAATTTTCCTCCAACAGAACTAGTAAAAAAAAAAAAGTCAAAGCTGTTAATTTTGTAGGTTTCCTTTATCTTCTATATCTTTCACTTAAGTCAAGGTTGGGGTCTTTTCCATCCTAATTCATCCATTCTGTAAAGTTATAAGCTGGTTAAAGGTAACAGCACTTCTGCTCAGCTCAATAAATATGGATTTGAATGGATAAAAAACCAAGCAGTTGCTATTGATTGCTATTACCATTTACGTACTTCATCAAGAATTTCTATCAATGCTCAAAAGCCCTGTGAATCCTACAAGAAACCTCTGACCAAAAAGTAGATGTTTTCTTATCTGCAATTTGGAAAGTCAGCTTCATTGAAATTAACAATGCACAGAATAATTTTGCCTGCTAGTATTTTTGAATGCTTTTACTTTGCTTAAAATCTCTTTTGTCTCCTGAATGTCCAGGATTTAGCAATCACCCTGAGCCCAAAACAGAAGGTTTTTCTTACACACCATAATAATTTTTGAATAATTTTATCTTTATCTTTAGCCTACTGTCTTTAAAAGCCTTTCAAGTCATATGATCAAAATTTGTCACCTACTAGGAAGATAAAACTTTATATTTTTGTTTACCTGAAATCTAAGGTTCTTTTTCGATGGCTCGATTCACAAAGTGAGCTTTCAAGAGAAACAACAAATATTGCAAACCTCACAATGCAATAACAATGGATCATGCCACAGTGTAGTTTGGTGTCTCCATTTTGCCCATGTACAGAAGAAATGCAAAGGAAAATGACAACAGACAAACTTGACAGCAGGCACACTAATATAATCAAAAACAAGGACAATAGGGAGAAAAAAACATTTAAGTCAAATAATCAGTTATACCCTAATAATTCAAAACATATCTAGATCTTAAATTTCTGCTGCATTATATTGCTGGGGGACTTTCCTATTAAAATAGAATTACAAAGAAAGATTTTAGCAGGGTTTATAGTGTTCTGGTGGGGTTGGGCCTCACCATCCCCAAAATGGGAGCTACTTTTGGTTGCAAAAGACTTCTGACATTTTGGGAATTAGTTTACTTTTAATATGGACAGCAGAAAGAAATCTAAAATATAGCATAAATTCCAAATTCTCCTAAATTTGCAACATGCATTTTAACAATAAATAACTTCTTAGTTGGTCCCATAAAATACATGAATCAAAAGCACTGGAAATTCTGAGATATATGACAGGTCTAATCCAAAAGTAATTAAATGTCCTAAATAATTATTGTCTATTTGAGAATTACAGCAAAAATACAATCTATCAAATGAATGGAGGTATAATTGAGACAATTTTACTCAGGAGCAAGTGTTCAGCACAAAATATTTCTGGGTCATACAGACTAAACTCTCAGGGTTATAAAGCATCATGGCAGCAGAACCTTCTAAATATAAACTTTGCCAATTTTACCAGTCAAAAGTATGGACAGCTTAAAAGACAAAAAATTACTGGTCAAGTGACATAATGAAACTGGCAAAAGCAAAAGCCTGCCTAGAGTGAACAAGGCAAACAACCTTGCATGAGGACATTCTGAAAACCAACAAAGATTGAATCTGACTGACATAAAGTATTCATTAATTCACAAGACAAATGAGAAAAATAACGTGGTTCTATAAAATAGAATGCTTTTATTTTAACTCTTCCCATTTATGTCTACAAAAGGAAGATTTAATACTGAAGTGAAGCTTATCTGTTGCACAGGCAGTGCCATAGGCTCTCTGATGCTCCTACAGAGTAGGAGCCCCAGGCAGCCTATCCACTCCATGCACAGTGAGTCTTAAAAGAGGGATTGCAACTGATCCTAAGGTTGTTTCTAGCTCTGCAGAGTCCTCTTCTGGCCTCACAGTGCAGACCTCATTCTGCCACACGTCTCCAGGAGACAGCTCTAACCAGTATCACAAGGTTGGTGCAGCTACTACCTGTATCCCACATCTTTGAGACTCCTCTGGGTATTTTCTAAATTATGACAGTTTCTAAAGTATTACAAGAGAGAAACCCAAGGAACTCATAGACATATGAGTTATATGCACATTTTTCTTCTGCTATGAATTAGCTATACACATTTTTCTTCTGCTGTGAATCAGTTTTCAAATCAATGCTTACAGCTCGGATGTGATCAGAGCAGATATACTTCAGCAACTCATTCTAACAAAATACTTCTAATTCCTGTCTGTAATTAAGTTTCTCTCACTGACTGAAATTAATTCCTTCCTCTGAGGTAACTGAGCTATATGTGTTCCTGTTTACATCACACTCCACCCCTGCCCTGGCACTTCCAAACAAGGTACTAGAGATGATGGAGTCCACTGGGTCCATGTGACTCTTAGGGCTTTGCAATCTCCAACAACCTCATGTGTTTTCTACTTAGGATGTAAATTAAGTATAAATTCTTGTGAGCATATTTTTTTAAAAAATAGACTAGGAATTAATGAGCATTTCTTTATTGCAATCCAGAGTAAAACATTTATGTAGTGCAGTTATTTCTGATTAGTTCCACTCTGCTGTAAATTTTGGACAAATGACATACTACATTGCCACCTAGTGAATAAATTCAGAAATTCAACTTAAAAAAAAATTGAGTATACAGTTTTATGATACCGATAGCCTTAAAAAGAGCGCTCTATAGCTCCCTTTTGATAGTTATGTGACATATAATCAGGTGTTCACTGACCATGTTAATCCTGCATGTGTTTGTGCATGTCTGCATTGCCCTGCCTAATCACTATGCACATATGCATAATTGATGGACATCAGTTTTACCCTGTAAAATAATTGTGCACTGCCACCAGTGCCAAAGAAGTAGAGAAACCTTTACGTGGTGCAGTCTGCCATGATTGCCATCAAACCACCTATGCCTAGGTAGCATTAAATCTGATTTATTAAGAGTGATGAAGCAGTCCAAATTCTGCTTGAACACATGGTTCTCATCAGACTGTGCCGTCTACTTGTACTGTGCTGAGAACAAGCTGGCCTACCAGAAGATTTTCCATGATTTCTAAGATAGACTGCAAGGATAAAAAAATCTGTGGTAAAGCTCCTGGACTGACAAATTGCAAGTGGTATCTTGACAGTCACCATATGAGCTTTTATGCTATACTTAAGGCTGTTTCAGAACTTACACTGGGACACAGCAATGCCAGACAAGAGACTACATGAAAATGTGCTAATCAGAAATTATGAAGGCATAAGGCAGTGCTGAATGTACTTCATCACCCTGACTGCCAGCAGACTTGTTTCAGAAACCATCTTCCTCACCAGCACTCTCCATCAAGCAATCATGACTTGAGAAGTTCAAGGACCAGTCATTATTTTTTCTAGTAGGAAACATTCAGTTCCCAAACAAAAGATGACAAAATTACTTACATGACAGAGATCATCCATTTGGAAAACTCTGCATTGTTACAGAGAAATAGCTGTTGGCATATTTTGTAACTGTGTCTATAAAGAAGGATACATCCATATAAAAATACAATGCCTAATAAACATGAAACAAGTCTAAATTACTGGTGGCATATATGTGAGCCCAGATGTTTTTCCTAGTACTGCTGAGGATTAGGAAATTAGGATTCCACATTACTGGAGTAGTAAAAAGAAAAGTATGCTTCACTAGCAGCTGGAAATGGAAGACGTTCCTTGCAATTTTGTCCTCCATTTTAAGTGGATATATACAGGCAGCAGGGAGCAATCAAATGTTAAGATACAATTTATAATGTTTTGTCCTCAAAGCCTGTTTGTCTGCATGCATGTATATTTCTACAATCTTAATTGTCCTCTCAAGCAGTAGAGGCCAATAGACCTAAAGGCAGCTTATCCAGCCATGCACCTAATTACTAAGGCATTTGCTTATCAAGAGTCATTTTCAGAGGCATACCTTCTAATCTGTATTAATTCCTTCTATTTATAAAATAATCAAAACACAGTCAAATGCATACAGTGTACAGAACAAGATGCTGCTTCTGTTTCTCAAGTAACACAATGAAAAATGCTGATTGAAAGCCCATACGTATCTTAAAAAGCCAAATGGAGAGGAAGTTCCATGTCCCATCTGGTTTGCAAGAGAATTTTATTACAAATTTTAGACACATTTTTCAGCTTCTGGGTATTACGTTTATTACATGGATTGATCTGTAATCTGTTTTTCTCCTTGACTGAAACCTGGTTTTATGAGTGAGACACTGAAATAAAATGCCCTTTCATCTGTTAGTTCTTACAGACTGTAGACAGAATCATAATTTCATACTATCTGTAGACTAGCAGGATTCTATATTTGCTACTTCAAAGCCAAATATGTGCAAAGATAATGAATGTAAGTTCTTTAAACACAAGCAGAAGACTGCTTATAACTAAAGCTTGTATAGTTCTGGGAGTAAACACTAGTCAAAGATGACACTTTTGTTGGTATTTCTCTTAACAAACAAAAATTAATTGCAGAGAAAAAGGTCATACTTCTAAAACTACAGACTTACTACATATTATTTGATCTATTTCATGCCTGATTAATATTCCAGATTTTTTATCAAACTACATACAGACTTAGTTTCTATGTATTTTCATATTTACTTACCACATCTACTTAATAGATATGTCACAGAACATATCAGAAGACACAGAATATACAACAGTATAGCAGTTTAGAACACATCTTTAGAAAAAATGCAGTGATAAAAATAGTAGCAGTTTAACTTTGAAAATGTACAATAAAGAAGAAACTGCTAAGATGATCAACATAATTAATTGAAATTACACCAGTCATTTTTTAAAGGAGGTGAAGCCTTTGTTTTCAATAAGCATCTGAAAGAACAGCCTATTCCTATAGTGCCTTGATAGACACATTTTTAACAAAGCACTGGAGAGTATTTCTGGTTTTAAAAAATAATGCAGTCACCTATCCTCTAGGTTTTTTTGCATGTATAGTAAAAAAATTCATACTGATAGGGAATGATACACTATTAGAATGCATATTTATCAGAGCAATCTCTGGTAATAATAATGAATAAAACATAATACACAATTTTAGAAACTGAGTTAGAAAAGTGACGGCACTCATATGACAACAACCATTTTTGTCCCCAGAATGGTTTTACTCATTTAAGTAGAAACCAGGTAGTACAACATTTAGACATGATCATGATTCCAATACGAGGATTATGGAAATTAACAAATGTTAGAAGAGATTGTAAAATAAATTTTCTCTCAAAGTCTTTAAGTAGTTTCATCAGAAGTAATATTTGCTGGGATAAGCCTTCTGGACAAAATTAATTAAATAATGCACCACTTACGGATTAAATCAAAACATAAATTAACAAAGTTAATTTCATGGAAAAATCAGCCACATTTTGTTCAGTTTGTTATAACATGGGGCAAGGGCAATACCTCAGGATTCTGCAGTTCTCCTCCCTGCTGTCATACATGCAGTAAATGGGTACATTTTCAAAAACATTTTAGCTGTCATATGTTATTGTTTTCTGAAGAAACGATGCTTTATCTGTTAGTTATGTGTTATTACTATTATTATTATATGCATGCAACTCTTTAATGGCCCACAAAATATCTTTAGACATATTTTTGCACAGAGATCATAATTCTTAAAATAGACATAGAAAAGAAGGGCACAATAGAAGAGAAAAATATTTCAAGGAAGTTCATTTAATATGATTTTGATAGGTAGAAATGAAGAATACTAGGCTCTTAAGAAGCAGGGTGGAAGTACTTGAGTCTCCCATACCGCATTCTAGATAGCTCTTTCATCCTCTCTCTTCTCTAAAGTGTGCTACTCTTCCTTAGTGAATCTCACAACCACACTAAATCTCAACTTTTCATTTGTCTTCCCTAGAGATGCTCTGTAGCAGTGCAGGCACTGGTGCAGCCACTGGTGCATGCCAGGAGACAGAGTACACTCTGAACATACTTATGCATGGATATAACTGACGTGAAAGAAACATGGGCTCAAATTGTTCTGCACATCTCTCAAATGTTGAAGATGCAGATCTAGAGACAGTGTGTCAGCCTGTCCTCTATTTAAGTTCAGGGTGTTCTGTTTAGACTAACAGGAACACAAATTTAGGATGGAAAAGACCCTTAAGATCAAGTCCAGCCATTAACCCAGAGCTGCCAAGTCCACCACTGAACCATGTCACTAAGAACCACATCAATTAGTTCAATGCTGTCTGTTCAGGGGATAATATTTCAAAGGCACATCTTTGATTTAGGTCAGTTTTTCAGAAATTAGCCATAGGCCAGGCCAAGCCACACTTACAGAGGGATTTGGGTTCTTCTTCCTATTGTGTCTGTACTTTCCACATAGCTTGAACCAAAGCATGAGTCAGTAGCTTAAAATAATTTTGTGGTTCTAGGCTTAGTCCATGACTGTTTACTGCAAACTGTCACATATTTGAAATGTCATATGCTACAAATATATATTTGCAAATATAAACTATGTCTTTCCATACTACATCTTTGGTAATTCTGCTTACAGGAGAATCAGACAAGATGAATTAGTGCTATTATGTAAAATACTATAAGCATGAAAATCCTGGGTATTTTCTGGTGAATTAATTGTCAGTACAAAGGTTAATCCAAGCAAAAATACATTACTAGTCTTAACATAGATTTCATGTAAACAAGTTCATAGAGGAGTTACAGCAGAATATTAGACACCCCTATATTTGTATTGCTTGTAATTATGATTTTGAATCTCCAGGTGAAATATAGTCAGCTAGAGCCAGCTCAATAGATACTCCCCCAAGCTACACAGCTGTACCTCATACTCATGAACAAAAGAGCACATGGTAGAACACACAGTACATCAAATATGTTTAGATAAACAGAAGGAAAGCTGGTAACCAGCTGGTTTGGATTTGGGCTGTAAAGAGAGATTTAACACCCCAAATTCAAACAGCATTATTGTATTTAAAAGCTTCATCATTTTTATCAAGTCACAAAAGAGGTATTTGGTACCAGAGCAGCTCAAAATCAAGTCCTGTTTAAATGGAAGTCTATGGTAACACATATAGTTCCATATCCACCTCTTAATCAAGGCTTACAGCCCCTTTAAATAAAGCCTGAGTGATGTTATTGACAAGGTTGTTAAACTTTGATGCAAATCTAGATTTCCTCTAAAGAAAGAGTACAGAATATTGGGAAAATTATCAGACAATAAAGATGCTGGTCTTGACTAAATTTACAATTTTAGTTTTGTGATATTTTGGTTTAACATTTTAAGATTTTTTTTCTGTAAATGTGTATGTTAATATTTCATGGAAGTCAAGACAATGTAATGATGACCAGAGACTATTGTAATTCATGAATTCAGAAACAGTGTCTCACACACTGTTACATGTGTTATTAGAGACCAAGGGAGTTGCAGGTCAGTAGGTTAGATATGCATCCCTTTTTTCTCATATGACCATATCCCTGTACAGCATAGAGCTCCAGGCAAGAGCCCTACGTGCCTTGTAGCTTAACAAATGCTGCTGCTGATGAGGGAGAAGTCATTTACCAGATACTTTTCCAATGAAGCCAGTGGGGCCACCAATAGCAGTAAAGGTCTGAAAGGTCAATTTAACTGTTCCTTATTCAAATCTGAATTCATATTTATGCTACAAAAACAATGTAGCCACGCCTTTCAAGTCTAAGAAGTAATTCTAAAATCAGAACCTTGCAAAGAAAACCAGGAAGAGATATATTTTATTGATATTTATGTAGGATATGTTATGAATTTAAGTTATAACATTATCCCAAAAGTGAAAATGAAAGATGACAGCAAATGCATGAAACAACTATTTTCTCTCAAGTAAAAGCTTCTAGAATTGAGAAACATTTATATGGAATGAAAACACAAAATATGAAGCAAAATTCTACTCGTTCTAACCTATATAGTCTCCTTTACATTTTGTGGTGATGCACTTGTGTGACCAGAAAAGATTGAGATTATTATACTCATATAACCAGACTAAAGCCTCACAACGTAAGTAAATTCAGACTCCCACCTGCTGCTTAACCATTGGCTTGCCGTCTTGTCTCTAGACATTATATCCTATGATTTAATCAGTAGAGAAGATCAATTTCTGGCACAAAAATGAAGTGGTAGGTCATAACTTCGTATTTCTGTGCTTTGTATCTCAGGCATCTTATCTTAAAAAATACCTAGTGAAATGTTACCAAGAGGATTTTTGTTCAAGATTCTAGTTTCTCAGTGTGAAGTCAAAACCCTCCTCATTTCCCACTTAATAACCCCTCTGATTGGTATCAGACTTCAGTGGAACTTCCAAAGGACAGTAATTGAATGGTTGGTAGATTGCTGAAACAGATTCTCAAAACTACCTTGACCTGATTTGTACATTTCTTCAGTGGTTAAGAAAACACTGCAGTGCTGTAGATATATCCAGTTCAGACATCATGGAGTAGGAACTTCCTCTTTACTACTCCTCAGACGCATTCTTAAAAGCTGTCTTCAAAGTTTTACAACAGCAAAGTTTCAGTTTACACTGAACATTACAGGGATCTGATACCTTAGCAAGCTGTACATGGATGAACTTAAATAGGAGACATTGAAGCCAGTATAAAAGAAGGGGGGTGGTGTATACAATGGAATACATGGAAAAAACACAGAATTACATTATTAGTGATATTAGTCCTAACAAAGACTACAAAGAAACACTGTGGGGAAAGCACTACGCAGAGACAACACACAGTTTTCTTTTCAAAGATGGAGCTCATTGTAAATTGTAAATTACCTCCTAAAGCAACTACTTATTGCTTTTCCATGGTCTAACCATAAAAATATCACAATGTTGCAAGTATTGATATACACTCTACTGTTAGATAACCCTAACTCAGTGAGAATCTTGGTTAAAAATCTTAGTAAGCATATTCAAACCATTTGAAACAGATACAGTTGTCATAAGTTGCCATATTCCTTTATTAATATTTGTATGATACAAGTTTGTGGTTAGCTTCCTTCCAGTACTCTAAATATGCTCATTTACCAATGTCAAGACAATTTTCAGATTTGGGTGAAGTAAACAGTAACTGTCTGGTGTCGCCCTGTTCTTTTACAATTCTTCTTAGCCTTCTGAAATATTTACATACTTAGAGTCTGATTCTCAGAGTTCTCACAGATTTTTCATAAATAATTCTATTGTTATGATAACAACTTTCTGAAGGTGAAATTTCCTCCTGGTAGCAGGAGACATTGATGCACTGTAGCTTTGACCAGTTTGGTTGAAGAGGTTGAACCCTGTCATCCAATCTGGTCTCATTTTCAAAACTCTATAAATACTGAAGTGAAAAATTAAATTGGGCTTTTTCCCACTTGGACATTCGCGCTGTGTCTGTGTCTTTCTTTGTGTCAGTAGTGTAACCGTCTGGAAGTCCAAGAAGTTTATTATTACCATGGATTACATTTATGAAGATATCAGAAAGTTAGAATTGTAATTTAAAAAAAAAAAAAAAGACCACTTTCAAAAATGTACTGTGGTCCATTACATGTTCCATATGACAACTTCATTACAGCAGTAGACCAGTACAACAATTACAAAAACTACATATATTACCCAGAACTTTTTTTAAGACAGAATGCAACAACAGACCAAAATGATACTACAGGAACATATTATTCTGTGACATAATGTGACAATAACTATTTTGAGGTTACAAAGGAAGAAAAGAAACTACTATAACTTAGAATTTGATTTTAAAAAAAGAAGTGGTAATGAGGAAATTTAACAATGGAAGCATTGTTATTACTTTTTGGTTATTAATGGTTTGGTTTTTATAATTAGCAGCTGTATTTTTTCCTCATTATCTATTTGAATGCTCGTTAACGTATTTCCAAGGACCAGAGAGTGCTAAGGTAGCACACACTAATGCTATATGCTGTACAAACTTATAATGGAATGACAACTCATACCCAAAAGCCCTGACAGTAGAAGAGAACATGTAACACCTGGAAAAAGATTGTTGGGAAAGACATGAAAACAGTATGGGATGCAGAGGTCTGGATAATCATGTGATTCAAATTTTATACACTTTGACAGATCACACACTGATGATGAGTTTCACGGGGGATTCAGGTGAGGATAAGTAAGTGGCTTTGAAAATGTTTACACATAGCTCTTTTCAAGCATGAGAGAAGGCATAAGGGTCTTTCATAGTAGATTTGAGAGGTAGTTGATGGACACATTCACTCTGAATAAATCTGTTCATTCTTTCCAGTGTTGTTTAGTGAATGAGTGAACATGTGTATTATAAATCAAAGAAGGATTGAAAGAGAAAAAAAAAGAAGAATTACAAAACCCAGGAGTACAGTGCTTCTACAAATCTACTCAACAGAGAAAACCACAACACACTGTTATTTAAAAATATATTTTAATTACCTAGTGCTAATCAAACTTGATTACTTTTATTAAGGAAATTATTCTCATATTTGCTTTTCATGTGTTTACATTAGTACTAGAAAATGTAACTAAAATGAAGATAAAAATGTAAACAAATTATATAACTACAAAACTTAATTAGATTTCAACGCACACTTACGGAAAATTTTAAACAGCAAAAAGGAGCTAGGCATGCATTTTTTTAACAGATGGTGCTAGATTAGGTCACACTGATATAATTGAGGTCAGAATTTGGCCACTGTAGGTACAGACCCCTCTCAGTGAAAGAGTTGAATTTCCTCCTGTGTTTTTCATTAATTACTCAGTGCCATCCAGTCAGTGTTGTCTGCTGTGGATTCTCTCAGTAATCCCTTGTCCATACAAGCCTTTCTCTAGAATATTCTTTCAATATTATACATTTGCACAAAAATTCTCCTTGTAGAAACACTGATTTGCTTTTTAGCAGCACAGACAAAAGCTTATTAGCATCATCATTTAGCTCAGCTAAATGTCTCTTAAGATAACAGTAAGTATAGGGGACAAACAGATGAAGGGGCATTTTCACTGCTGATGTAGGAAGGACTGATATAAAACAAGAGGTAATTTTTAAGAAAATACAAAGAATTTTTAAATCCCAAGACCAACTTCAAAATACTTTATCTGAGAGATGGAACATAAATCAAGACCCCATGGATGTAGCAGAACAGACTTGCAGAGTTGTTTTGGACAGACACTGCTCAATTTCTCCTTAGCTTTCAGCATGTAGAAAGAGAATTTTATTGACCTGCTGTTGCTGTTGGTTTTATACAGTGTATCTGAAAGTAGTGTTTGCTTTGTTTGTTCATACACAGTATAAAAATATATTAAATAGCATTGTATACAGTAAAGCACAGATTCAGGATTGCATTTATTTCTAGCAGGAAGTCATTCACATTTGAGTGCCAGTTAAAAAGCATGCCACAGAAATGAAACCAACTGAATTTCTGTATGTGCCTCAAAGCATAAAGTTATGCTGTTTCAAGTCATACAAAACATCCTCTCCACAGCTGTGCAGGCTCAGCCTGCAGATGAAACCATCATAGTCAATACTTTTACTTGAATGACACCCATATTAAAGTGGTTTTCTTTCATAACAGTCCATTTTATCCCACTAAAAGAAAACTATATTTGAAAAAATTCATTAATGGATCCACTTTATGAATGTGTTGGATTATATTTTTCTTTTTACTTACTATTAAATTTATTTCCTGAAAATATTTTGCTCTATTTCCCTTCAGCTAATATTATTTTGGATCTGTGTTTTGGCCTATCTCCCTTGCCTAACAGCTTTACACAGAAATACGTGACAGAAATAAGAACAGTAACAACAGAAATAAATCAGCTAAAAAAACTTACCGGAGTAAAAGTTTTTCTAGACTACTTGTAGTTTTGCTTTTAGGAAATGGCTGAAACCAAGGCCATACCATCACTGAAGTCAAACCCAACACTGTATTTTATTATTTTGCGACTTCTATTATAAAGGATAACACACTTCTTTGGTGGCAATCATTTAATTCCAAAGGCTGTGGAACGTTTTGTTACAATAAAAATAACATTGCTTTGGGTTTCTAAAACCAGCTTGGATGCACTCACAATTTATACATGCCTACAAACCTCAGGTTGTCACACGAGGTTCCTCTTAGTACAAATACAAGACCAACAACATTGCTGCTAAAGTGTAATTGAGTTTGGCCCATTATATATTGAAAACGACTAATATATGTCCACATAGAAGCAAAAGTCACCTTTTTTCACATTGTTCATATATATAGCTGGTTGATGATCAGTGGCTCCTTGAACCTAATCAGAACTGAAGACAAGCCAGTGAATTGCACTTACAGCAAGTAAGCCTTTGGACCTGGAAACTGTCAGAGTGCTATAGCAATGGGTCAAATGGCTTTAAACTATCACTAATTGTTTATCATGAAAAGCTTGAATGGCAGGGGCAGAATTAAGAAATTACTTGTTACACATTTTATGATTTCTGTAAAGCAAGGCTTTTCAGATTTTTTCTCTAAACTATTTGGCTGTAGCAGGTCCCATAACACGTCCTTCATAGAAACGTCTCTGTGCCATAAGGCACTTTTGACAGACATCCATGTTAGCAAGCTAGCACATGAAGATGCTGCAAGTGGATCCCAAGAGCTCAGGGGGAGATTGCTCCCACCCTGCAGCCCTACTGCTGCACAGCCCCCCCATCATTACCACAGCTCAGCTCCAGCACTCCAACACCACTGGCAATTTCATCGGCAGGTGGGGGCCCTGCACAGGCAGGCTGGCTGTAACACATACCCAGACAACAAAAAAGCTGCGTCAAAAGCAGCATGGCCAGCAGGTCCAGGGATGGAGGTGATTCTGCCCCTCTAATCTGTTCTGGTGAGATCCCACCTCAAGTACAGTATCCAGCTCTCTAGGAACACAACAAAAGAAGATTGACCTGTTGGAGTTAAGTCCGCCCCAGGTTGATCAGAAGGATGGAGCATCTCTCCTATGAGGAAAAGTGGAGATAATTGTTCTGCCTGGAAAAGAGAAGGCTTCAGGGTGACCTAATTGCAGCTTCCCAGCACCTGAAGGAAATTTATTGGAAAGATAAGGCAACGCTATTTAGAAGCGCATACAGTGACAAGACAAGCAGAATGGATTCAAATTGAAACAAAGTTGGTTTAGATTACGTATTAGGAAAGAATTCATTACTGTGAGGGTGGTGAGGGACTGGAACAGGCTGCTCAAGGAAGCTGTGCATGCCTCATTCCTGGAAGTTCAAGACTAGGTTGGATGGGTCTCTGAAAAATGCGGTCTACTGGAAAGTATCCTTGCCTACAGTAGGGGGGCTGGAACTAGGTGATCTTTAAGGTCCCCTCCCACCCAAACCACTCTATGATTCTGTGAAATACAAATTGTATTTGTAGGCGTGGGCCTCGGCATTTGCTGAGGATTTAGCTTTTCCCTGCCACGACTCCGTTCCAGGACTGCAGAGCCCAACGCCGGGCCGTGGTCAGCGCCGGGCTGGGCCACGTTCGCAGCGCCTGTGGGCAGCGCGGTCACGGCCGGGCCGTGCGCGCCTGCGCCGCCGGAGCCGCCTGGTTGGAGGCGGCGGAGCGGGCCCGAGCCGGGCCGGGGGCCATGGCGGCGGGCAGCGGCGGGTGCCGGCCGGGGGTGACGGTCGCGCTCTTCTTCTTGCTCGCTATGCTGACGCCGGCAGGCGCCGCCTCAGCTGCCGCTCTGCCTGTAGTCATCAACACCTGGGCGTTCAGGACGGCCGCAGAGACAGGTGTCCCGGCGGGGTCCCGGGCTGGAGCGGGGCGGGTGGGGCGGTGCTGTGCCGCACTGCTCGGTGCCTTTCGGGAGCGCCCTCCTTCTGAGGGGCTGCCGGGCGAACCTGGGTTTTGGTGCTGCTTAAGGAAAAAAATGAGTCTCTGTGGTGAGAGTGGACTGCTGTGTGTCCAGAAGGAGCGGGCTGTGACCCGGTTGCCAAGCGGCGCTGGCTGCGGAGGGCCAGAGCTCTCTCCCTGCGCTGCCCCGTCACTGCTCAGAGCCAACCCCGCTGCCGGTGGGGAGTGCCTCGGCCGGCTTGGAAAGGGTTACTCTTCTGTGGGAATGGCCTAGCCCTGACCTTGCCGTTTCATCTCTCTGCCGCTGGGAGCCTGCAAGCAGATGGTTTCACTTCCACACTGGGAAATAACGCTAAAAACCCCCTAACAAAACCCACAGAAACTAAAGAGGGTAGTTATGAACTGTAGAAAAGCTAGATCAAAGACATACTTTTGCTAATAATGTGATTTATACTCTTGTGCAGTTTTGTTTGTTTTTCCTGAGATTCCTTCTTGCCCCCTAAAGAATTAGGTAGTTATATTATTTCTTTGAAACTCTGTTGTTTTGTGATGTGTTGCTAACAGTCAAAGAAGGCTTTCCTACGGTAACACACCTTAGCTGTGAATAGTAATTTTAAAAGACTTGCAGATTATTTTATTACAGCTAAGTTGTAAATAACCCTTTACCACAGAATGCTTGCTTGTGAAACGAGTTACCAACAAAGCCTTGTAGTGGTCAGAAGTGAAATACACTAATGAAAAAAGGCCCTTGCTTTGCAGCTTCTGAAAGCCTGTGCTAAGTCTACTCATGGCGATAAAGATAATAGGAATCAGAGAATACTCCTCACACTGAAGTTTGTAATAGAGGCAGGCATATGTGGAGTTGGATGCATGTATTAAGTCTTACTTTTTCCCTGGTGCAGGCAACTTCATGTGGTTGGCATGCAGCATCTGCGATCATGAGGCTTCTTGAGGTGGTTTACTTCAGGCAAAAAGAGCTGGCCTGTGTGCATGTGCTGCCTCCCCTGTGCTGGCTCTGCCAGGTCACCGAGTACTGGAGTAAGCAGGACTGTGATTGTCAGTGGCAGCAAGCTCAAGCACCTCTTGCCTGAGGTCCCTCCTTTTGAAATCTCCTATGAGCAATGCCTTCAGGCTCAGTGTATTCAAGTCATGTCGTTTTGACATGTCTGTAATGTCTTACAAAGCTGCACCATGATCCAGATCCTGAAGAATAGAAGACCAAGGGTTGAATGGGAGAATGTGGAGACTTAATTTCTTATATATAGTTTCCACTTTGCTTTTGTGTTTACGTAGTTAGTGATGTAGGTTTATACTTTTTTTCTGCATTTGGACACTTAACATTCTCATATGAAGCTTTTGAGGGCAGCCTTTTTTTTGGTCTTTTTTTTTTTTCTTCTTTTGAGTTGAAAGATTTTTTTTTCCCCCCTCTTTCTTCTCCCAGAAGAAAGCTTTAATCAAGTCATGATAAAGGAATGATTGGTTCTGGGCAGAGATGGGGATTTGATATAGAAAACTTGTGATAATTGTTAATAAATCAGAAGAAGTCAGAAGAAGCTTTTCTTCTCAGTCAGAAGAAAAGCTCTGTTTCTCAATCAGAAACACTAACCAGATGCGCAAGAAAAAGAATATTTAGAAAAGTGATGCTTTACGTGATTTTTTCGGTTATATTTGTATTTTGACTTTGTAATTTATAGTTTACTGGGTTTTATCCACTTACGTTGTGCAGCACCTGCATCCATGCCCATATTTAGGCAGCATTGGAAACTATTTTCCCTAGTGACATTTAATTATTTGTGTTGATTACAGCTTGGAGCGTGTTAGAGTCAGGAGGTTCAGAGCTGGATGCGGTTGAGAGAGGCTGTGGTCAGTGTGAGATCGATCAGTGCGATGGGAGCGTGGGATACGGAGGAAGCCCAGATGAAAGTGGAGAAACAACTCTGGATGCAATGATTATGGATGGGTAAGGAAACTGGAGAAAAGAACGATCCTGCTGTTATAAACGACTCAGACCCCGAGCGGCAATGAGTTATAAAAGTTTTATTGAGAACAGTAAAAAAGTTCACAAAAGGGACAAGGCTGGGAGTGTGGCCAAATGCCAGAGGCTCATTCATGAAATGGCAGCTCTGCCTTTTATACCCCTGGTTTTGCATCAGCTTGATGCATTTTTTTTTGGACTTTACATAGTCTCGTTCCATGGCACTCTCCTCAGCACCAACTCAGTTTTGTCACTGTGGTCCTCAGGGCCATCGTTGGATGTTCTGTTCCTTTTAAGGTCATGTCTCAAAGGTTTGGCCGGCAACAATCCATCCAATGCAAACTCACAAACCCACACCACAACACACACAGCCATCCTTGCAAAAACCAGCCTCGGAACTAGGCCACTGCAACAACATCAACCACTCCACAACACATGTCACTATCTCAATATTGACATCATAATATTTAATCAACAGTATAATTAATAATATAATATCAATTCATATAATACCCAGCAAAAGCCAACTTCCATTAACTTTTTTCTCACGCCTGCCATTTTTAGCACACTTAAGGGTCATTACAGGATCTTGTTGCTTTGGGGCTGTCTATGGGACAAGCTAACTTTTGGAAAAAGGAAAAATAGCATACCTGATTGTTGAAGAGTAGGAAATTACTCTTTACTTGTAAAGCATTAATCCAGTTTCTAGGTATAGCAGTTGATACAAATGGTTTGTAGCATTGTTAGCTTTCCCTTTACATTCAGTCCATAAATATTTCACTTTTGGAGCAATTGTCTTCAGTAATTTATTTACTGTTTAAAGCTGTCCTGATTAAAAAATAATTGCAAGAGTGTTGGAATTGTTTAAGTTAGGAGTTTATGTAACAAAAATAACAAAATAGTTACTCTACTGAAAATACTACTGTGAATGGAAGTATTGTTTCTTAAGCAACATCTCCACATCTGTGAAAGGAAACAATATATGTAGGAAGTCTTTTCCTACTAATGTGCTGACATCTGTCTGTGGCATAGAACAATTAAAGCATTACGTTAAAGAAGCAAGCTTTTTGATTTAGATGAGAACAGATTTTGTCTAGTAAAAAATGTGCAATTATTCTTGTAGTTTTAATAAGTTTTAAATATTCCTCATTTCCAGCAATACTATGGAAGTTGGGGCTGTTGCGGATCTCAGGCGTGTGAAAAATGCAATTGGTGTAGCACGAAAGGTCATTGAATACACTAAGCATACGTTACTAGTGGGAGAGTCAGGTAATTACTCCTTTAACTGTTTCCAAGTCAAACCCTCAATTCAGAACACTTCCTAATAAAATTGCCATGTTTTCATCTTGGTAATATAGGTGGAAGAATTAATTGACAATCAAATCAATCTACTCAAATTGTTCAAAAGTGTTTATTCTTTCATCCTGTGTCTATGAAGTAGGTTTATTTTTAGAAGGAAAAGATAGTTTTATGATTTTTTTCCATCAGCTTAACTGCAAATATTCACTTGTAATCCCAAGGCTTTGCTAATGTCAATGATATCCAAGTTTCAAGGATTTATTAAAAGATACTATAGCAACTGTTAGATGCAAGTGTTGCACTTAAAACGATGAAGTAACTTTTTCTAATGAATTGCAGACTTAATAGACACTAGAGTTAAATTCTGATATTTTGGTATATATTGACTATGATTAGTGTATTTCATAGTTAAAAGTATTAGTGAGAACTTAAATGAAAAAAGCTCATTAGAGGCTGTACTCCCAGGCACAACAAAAGAGCAATAGCAAATTGAAGGCTTAGTTGATGTTTTTAAATACAGGCTGCTGTTGGTAGAATAGTACCACTTCCAAAAAGAGATGTTCATTCCCTAGAGGTGTGTGAGTGGTGAACAGGTTTCTTGGCTTTTAAGAAACCTGCTCTTAGCCTGTAATGCTCAGAAATAAAGATGAGTGTGGAAAATCACATCTGAGCATTAGTGGTGATTCAAGTGCTTTGAAATTCATAAGAAAAGATAAAATATTCTTGAAAGAATTAACATGTACAGAAGTAAGTGCACAAACAATTTTTTGATGGAGTAAAATGGAACGATTATGGAAGGTGAGTGAGGGTGTGAACAGAGAAACCTGTAAATTCTATTTAATTTAAGGCAATTGACTACGATTAGGAGTGGCTTTTCTAAGAGATATTTCACATGTAGTGCAGAAAAAGAAATTGGTCAGGTGTTAAATAGTGGAGGGAGAAATACTTCTAATACTCATTTGCCCCTCACTGTAAGTTAACATAGTATTTTTAAATTTTAATAAGGAGAATGTGCAGAAAGGATAAGGAAAATGACGAAACAGAAGGATTAAAGTGCTGGTTTAAAATACATATTCCAACCTAAGAAGATAGTTCTTTGCCTAATGGAGGCATGTGGACAAGTTTGTTATTCTGAGTTCTTTCTGTCAGTGATAGCTTGCTCAGAAGAAAATGTCTGGCAGTAATGGCAAAAGAAAGATGTGAAAGCTGAAGATTTATCTGAGTAAAAAACTGGAGATGGTGTTTAATGTTAATGAATTAATGAAAGCAGTGGAGAAATTTAGAAAGACTATTTCTTCTGAAGAAATATATTTTTTTTGTGGAAATTGGAACTTGGATAAGAGAATCTCTGGTTGTCTTCACCAGATGAAGATGAATAAAAAGAAAATCTATTTGAACCTTCAAACTGCCATGTGAGAGAACTAACAATTTATTTTCTAAACAGAAATACTTGCATTACAGAAAAGATAGCTAGAACAGTAAAATCTTTTCATATAAAGGCATATAATCTCTGCAGGCATTTTTTATTCAAGACCCAAAAATAGCAACTCTGCTTCCTGGGATAGAAACAATGTTTCAAAAATTATGAAAGAATTCCTGACAAACATGCACAAGCACAATTTTATCTTACAAAAAAAGCCAAGCAACACC